>OX422207.1:228776752-228953858 GCA_949130495.1 Sambucus nigra
TAAATATATAGAATCTAAGAGAGTTAAGTTTATAGAAAAAATAGGAAAAATTAGGAAAAGGACTCGAGTCTCGGGTTTTACCCCGAGACGCCTACGTATCCTATAAAGGCATCAAAGTCCACGTAGGTCGTACGCAAAATGAGGGGTGGGATTTATCCCATAAATCCAATCGGGGACTTCTCTTATATGTGTGTGTGTGTGTGTGTAAAAAAGTGTTTTAGTTGTGACGAAAGTATGAGAATTCCCTTTTCAAATTTATGAGCAAAACCTCTTTTTCTTATATTTTGGGTTTTATTTATATGAAAATAAGAGATGTGCAATAATATTAGATAAAAGCTATATTAGTATATGTGATATGAGAGAATAAAAGTACTAAGTAACAAAACAAACTAATACGAATTTTGGAGAATTTAAGGAGAGAATGGAGAAACTTGGACCTTCTTGAAGATCTTGAGCTTTATTTTGGGTGTTGGAGAGAAGCCCTTGCTCTTGGGTGATAATGGAGGGTACTTAATTCACCAAGTTTGATGAAAAAGGTGAATAAAGGTAAAGGTTGGAAAGGGATTTGGATGTGGAAATCACGTTGACTTCGAGAGGGGTTTGCTGAGTTTGCTGAGAGTAATGGATCTCTGATCTTCCTCCCCTCTAGAAATGAGGTTAGGCCCTCCTTTTTATAGGCCTAAGGAATTTCCGATCGGCATAGCCCTGGTCCTGCCAATTGGCAGGTGTGTTTAGGCACACTGTCGATAGGCATGGTTTGGAACCTACCGTTTGGCAGTCTCTTTTAAGTTCCTTTAGAAAATTAGTCGTAGAGCGCAAACCGTTGATCCGAATTGTGCACAGGGTGAACCGTTGGAAAGGTACTTAAGATAACTTCTAAATCCTTTGGACTTATCTCGAGTTTGGTAGTTTACTTTGGGTCAAATATGGCTTGGAAGCGTTCGTCAGTCCTTTGGACAGGGGATCGTTGGACGGAAATAGGTCGTTCGTCCGCATGTTAAGTCAGAATCGCGCATGGGGAAGATCGTTGGAAAGGTTAGGAGATTTAATTTGACATTACAAAGTGCTTGACTCAGTTTGGGGAGTTTACTTTCGTCAATCGAGGACTGAAAGAACTCGATGACCTTTAAGAGTAAAACGGATCGTTCGTCCGTACCGTAAGTCAAAATCATGCACAAGCGGACAGTTAGAAAGGGGTTTCAGTGACCTTCAAAGATTCATTCATTCCCAGTCGAGATGAAGAGTTGACTGTCATAAAATGGGGCCTGGGGGCATTCGATGACCTCCTGATCGAGTTTCGAGGAAAAAAGGGTCGTTCGTTCGCATGGTAAGTTAGAATCGTGCACAAGACGGACCATTAGAAAGGGGTTTTAGTTCCCTTTGAAGATTCATTTAGTCTCGTTCGAGCTGAAGAGTTTGACTTTTGGTCAACTAGAGCCTGGGAGTGCCCGATGGCCTCTAGGTTAGTACCCGAGGTATGACTTAGGTTTGTAATTATGAAGGGAGTTGCTAGGGACCTTAGGAGAAGTTAGGGGGTATTAGAATGGAGTGTTTAAAGAGCCCCTTGATGGGTGAGTTTGGAACAAATGATAGTCGTCGAATAGACAACACATGATGCCTTTAAAAGAGGATTACCCGAGGGTCGAAGTCGATTTTGAGGACCTAAGGATGAGGATGACCGTTTATGTGTGTTGAAGCCAATTTTGACGGATTAAAGATGATGGTGAACGATTATGTGAGTCGAAGCCAATTCTGAGGGCTTAAGTTTGAAATGACCAATTCTTCGAGTCAAAGCCAATTCTGAGGGCTTTGGGATAAGCGTGACCGATTCTGAGGGTTGAAGCCAATTCTAAGGGCTTAGGGATGAGGGTAACCAATTCTAAGGGTCAAAGCTAATTTTGAGGGCTTAGGGATAAGGGTGACCAATTATGTGGGTCGAAGCTAATTCTGAGGGCTTATGGATGAGGGTGACCAGTTCTACGGGTCGAAGCCAATTTTGAGGGCTTAGGGATGAGGGTGGCCGATTCTATGGGTCAAAGCCAATTATGAGGGCTTAGGGATGAGGCTAATCGATATTGTGGGTCGAAGACAATTCTGAGGGCTTAGGGATGAGGGTGACCGATTCTGAGGGTCGAGGCCAATTCTGAGGGCTTAGGTATGAGGGTGACTGATTCTGTGGATCGAAGTCAATTTTAAGGGCTTAGGGATGAGGGTGACCTATTCTGTGGGTCGAAGCCAATTCTGAGGGCTAAAGTTTGAAATGACCAATTCTTTGGGTCGAAGCTAATTCTGCGGGCTTAGGGATGAGGGTGATCGATTCTGTGATTCAAAGCCAATTCTAAGGGATTAGGGATGAGGGTGACCGATTATGTGGGTCGGAGACAATTCTGAGGGCTTAGGTATGAGGGTGACCGATTCTATGGGTCGAAGCCAATTTTGAGGGTTTAGGGATAAGGGTGACCTATTATGTGGCTCGAAGCCAATTCTAAGGGCTTAAGTTTGAAATGACCAATTCTGCGGGTCGAAGACAATTCTACGGGTTTAAATTTGAAATGACCAATTCTGCGAGTCGAAGCCAATTCTGAGGGCTTATGTTGAGATGTTCTCGGGGAACTCTATCGAAGAAATTACCTCGTGATTTTGATTCGAGATGGGGAGCTGATTGCTGGGGAAATCCTTCTGTATTTTGGAGACTTCACCGAGGTAACAATCAATTTGATGCTATAAATTCCAATGTGGAAGTGATTAGGTGGTCTAGGGCTTGGACGTATTGCTCGGGGAAATTTGGTACCTTAGAAGATGATCCTGAAGTTTGGGGATGCTTTAGGGGTCCTCTGGGGACGTTGTCAGGAGGAGATTCACTTGGATTTTGAGAGATCTGTTGGAGAAATAGGGATTTCACTTGGGAGACTGTGAAACTTTCTTGGTGAAAATGTTCTAAATCGTTTTTGGGATTTTTAGAAATTTTCTGAGGATTTTTTTTTAGTTTTCTGGTATTTTTTGGGAATTTATGTACGAAAATTTAAGGGGGTGCCGGTCGGCATGGTGTGGAGGGTGCCATTCAGCAGTGACACATACTTTTGTACTGCCTCAAGAAGGCAAAGGGTCAGTGCCGATTGGTAGGTAGGGGTGCAGTGCTGATCGGCATAACCCTTGGCATCCTATAAAAAAGATGCGGGTTCCCCTCATTTTTCACAGCTTCTTACCTTCTCTCTTTTTGCGATTTTCTTCTGCAAATCGTCCTAGCATTCTGATCTCTAAAAAATGACCACTTTTGTGAGCATTGCAGTACACAGGGAGTGGTTGGCTATTGACGGCTGGGCAAACGTAGAGTGGAGGGCCAGGGCGCCTCTTGCTTTGGGGAGCGAGAACACTTTTGACGCATTCGAGACGGTTGTGGATGAGCCGACCTTGATGCGGGAGCCATCACGTCATCACTCTTCGAGGTTGGTGAACCCTGGTGGTTACGTAAGTAAAATGACTTTTGGCATTCCTTCTTTGTGATTTTCCTTTTTCTTGGATTTTGACAAGGATTTTTCTTTTGGCAGTCGAATGTGTCTCTGTCGACTATACATGCGAGCGGGACAAGGGGGCTTAAGGATGTTTGGGAGCATCTTCCACCTGTGGTAAGTTAGGTGGTATCCTCAGAAGGATTTGGGAGGTTTGGCGTCTGTGCTGGATGAGACGCCTCATTAAACAACGGTCTTATGCGCTCTCGGGGAGAGGTGGTGGGACACTACCCTCACCTTTCATTTTGGTTTCGGGGAGATGACTATGACTCCCATAGACGTGCAATAGCTGCTGAGGCTGGATTGTGATGGAGAGCGGATAGAGGTGGATCGCTCTTTACGGGTGAGCCCGTAGGTGGTGCGCGTGGCGCTTGGTGATGTGGGGAGGATATTGTCTAGGGACTCCATTCATCTGTCGCTGCTGAAGGATGTTTTATTGGGCAGGGTGATTGACGTGGAGGATGGGCTGCAGGTGAGACAGATGGATCGGTTATTCATTTTACTGGTATTGGGGGATTTCTGGTGGCATCGAGCGGCAACGTTGTCCACTTATGGTTTTTACCATATCAGGGGATGTTTTCGAACATCCCTCTTTATTATTGGGGGATCCTGACTTTGGCGACCCTTTATTTTTCCTTAGATGCATTCAGTCGGTGCTTCTGACAGACTTTCACTTGAGCCATGTATCTTCTTGATGTATTCTTTTAATTTGCGTATTTTCCTTTCATGCATTCGCATTTTCCTTATGCATCTCTTTTTAATTGTGACATTTTTTGTCTTTGGCAGACATGGTTCTATGAGGTGATCGAGTGCAATACCCAGTTGATCGCTTTGAAGGATGAGACTGTTAGGGATTTTTGACTATTTTATCGATGCTGCAAGGCCAATCAGTAATCAAGGAGGTCTCTGTCTCTGGAGACGGTGCATCAGGTCTTGAATGGGCTGACCAGTGATAGGGTAAGACTTTTTTCTTCTTTATTCATAGTCTTTGTGTGCTTCGACTCTATTTTTGACTCATATCTGCTGGGGATTTTTCAGGTGACTTTTTACCCCTGGGGACGACCGTTCAGGACATGGGGTTGGCCGGGGTGAACGCGCAGATGAGGCATTACCTAGCGCATGAGTTTGGCCACTCTTGGTATCTCGGGGAGAGGGTGGTATGACAGATTGCTTAGGAGGAGGTGGTGGTGCCACCTGCGAGGCCTCTTATGCCTATGAGATGGGAGAGGCTGCTGTTAGAGGATGTGAGGATTGCATCGATGATTGGCAAGTCCTACCTTCTTTACACCGATACAGTTGTGCCGTATGATTGTATGGACTTTTTATGAGCTAGCTGATGGATCCCGGCATATATGATGCACTTCCCTTCCCTTCTGCGCGTTTGAGTCGGCCAGTGGGGTCCTACCATTGTGGTGGCAGTCCGTCGACATTTGCGGCGGCGGCAACCTCGAAGGTCCCCTTTATGCGGTTGCATACTCCTTCATATAATATTCGGCAGGCTGATGGAGGAATAGTGCATGTGCTGCATCATCCTCATGCGATGGACCCGGAGGAGTTGAGCTTGACTGAGGAGGTTCTTCGTCCTGAGGTATATCTTTTTTGTTCTTCTCCTTTGGTTTCTTTTGATCTTTTCTACTTCACACTGATTCTGCCTTTTCTTGCAGCACGTTTGGGTGTCCACCACTTGGCTGGGGGATATTAGGGACTGGATATCTTCGGTGACTGCCCATATTCGGGACATGATTCCTGTTCCTTCTTACTTGGTGTCATCTGACTCATCCGAGGAGAAGTCTAGTTCAGGTAGTGGTGGTGCATCATCTCGCCATTGGGGAAAGAGAGCGCGTCACCGGGGTGGAAGCTCTTAGGAGAGAGAGGTGAAGATTACGTGATAGAGAGAGAGGGAGAATGTGAGTTCGAGCTAAGTCCCTTTATTTTTTGCTTTTATTTATTTTCCTGCAAAAATGATGTAACACAAAAACATATCTATGCAATGCAATGAAGTTTTTCTATTATCTTTTGTTAATGATGAATGAATGCATTCACATGCGATTTTTACTTTATTGCTGAGACCGTAAAATATTTTTGGAAGTTTGAATGAAAGTTTTATTCATAATGAGGATTTATATAAAGATGAAAAGGGGATTTTTGAAATTCTATTGAGAATATTAATTTATTTTGAGTTTTCTGGATTTTGATAAAAGAGGAAAAAGGAAAATTTTCAGAAATAAGGGGTTGCCGATCGGCAAGCACCTTGTCCTGCCTATCGATAGGTTCGTCCAGTCCCATAAATTCAAAGCTTTCATTGGTACCCTCTTCAGCCTTTGGTACCTTCTGGGGCAGGATTTCCTTCGATTTATGCAGGGGTTATGTCTTTTGTGAGGGTTTTCAAGTATAAAAGAGGGGTAAGAGTGGAGTGTTTTCCTCACACCTTTACATTCCTACTTTTTTGTTCCGTGAGATGGCTCTCCTTGGTAGTGTTGAGTTTGATAAATACCTTGAAACTTTGGAGCCAATGTGCTCCTATAACGTCGACTATGATGCTTACAACATGCGTCGAGTTTCTTTATGACGTAATCATCCCATAGAGTGGAACATGTTGATGGCGGCGGTAAAATTCTGGTACCCTGAAAGCCATGTATTCTTCTTTGGCTTGGAAGAAGTCTGTTCGACTTATGAGGAGTTTTCTGCCATGTTGGGGATAAATCCCAGCATTGCTGCAGCTCTGCCTGAGTTTTCTCATTCTCCCCGAGAGTTATTGGTCGGACTTCTTTATGTTTCGTCCTCGGCGGCCAGATCACTGGTGGGTGGAGGTATGATTTCTCTTCCGGCAGTGTTGCGATCCATGCATTTGCAGGGGGTTGGTGATGCTGGATATGCTGGAGCTGTCTTTCTGGGTTTGGTCTCAAAATTGCTGCTGGTGACCGGGGAGTTGCTGGTGGACTCAGAACTTGATGATATTACTTCATGGATGTCCTACCATCGCAACCCTGCGGCGATGATACTGGTAGAGACTTTTAATGGTTTAGATGCCTGGCGAGAAGGTCGTTCTGACTTTCTGAGGGGTAGCTCTGTGATGCTGTTCATGTGGTTGTCTAACAGATTCCGCCTGGTGACTCCTCTGGAATACCCTTTATCAGTTGTACATAACTTCGTTTCGCGCCATTTCATTAGTGTTTGCCTGGATATTGAGAGCTGGGAGAATTGGATCGTGGATTATATGGCTCTAAATTTGTACTTAGTACCTTAGTGGGGACAGTTGATACCTATTCTAGAACTGGGAGAATACCTATATGTCTGGTTGGTTGGTCTCAGAAAGACCTCTTTTTATTTCCCTTGGCGGATTCTGTGCCAATTTTGCTGGGAGCAGATCGTGCAACCTTGGACACTAAACTTCTTTCCGACAGAAGATTTGACAGAGCGTCAGCGCATACGGCTTGGCTCTTTAAGGGAGAGTCGGCTCCCGTCAACTCATCCCTCTCAGTCTGTTGGGAGAGTTTGGCACATCCTTGGGGATTATATGAAGTGGTTGTGGAGAATAATAGTTGGAAAGATGTTGACAGTGGAGATGGGACAAAGATGGTTTGTTTTATCTGATACGATGGAGGGAGATGTGGTAGTTTTTCCGAGGCTGGTTCGAGCTTATCGGTCCATGGAGCGTCTGCGGCACTCTATTCAGGCATGGGAAGCTTGGGAACCCCAGGATGTAGATGATGATGATGATGATGATGGAGTGAGATCCTCTGGTAGCTATGGGTAAGACACTTGGAGAGTTTGTTTTGTAATGGGGAATAAATTTGGGAATTTATTTGGCTTTTTAGGAAAGTAGGAGGAAGGGAATCATCCGTTCCTTTATGTAATTGCACTGTAATTTATTATTAATGAAATAAACAAGTTTTTGATCATCTAGTTGTACCTTTTGATGAATTTTGTATTTTGAATTGTTTATACCGATCGCTAAGACATCCATAATCCCTTTGTTCAAATATATGTTAGAATGGACTGCCATTCTCGGAGATAAGATAAGAATAGTTTTTTATAAAAAAGAAAGGGTCGTGCTCATGTAAGATGTATGATCTGCATACGTACCTCTGGGGGTTTTTGAAAATTTTCAATTTTTCCGGGAATGACTCTTGCAGAGGATCAGGCCCACGTAGTTCTAGGTAAAAGGAAATGAAGAGATTTTTTTTTTACTTTTTTATAGAATAGAAGGGAGATGAGAAGAGTCGTATCGAGCCGAGATTTCAGACTAGGGGTAAAATTTCTTGAGACGGTCCAGGTTGATTGGATGAGCCATCTCTTCTCCCTCTAAGTCGGTGAGCATGGAGGCACCGCTGGACAAGATCTTTTTCACAATGTATGGGCCACTCCAATTGGGCTTGAATTTCCCTTTGGGGTCCCAGATGGGCTCTACTATTTCTTTGAGGGCTAAATCCCCTTCTCGGACACCGCAGTCCTTGACTCTCTTATTGAATGAACGTGATATTCGGCGATGGTACCCTTGTATGTGATACAGCGCCTTCAGCCTCCTTTCATCCAAGAGTGACAGCTTGTCAAGGCAGTTTTGATGCCAGTCCTCCTCACTGACCTTTCTTTCAAGCATGACATGTAACGAGGGTATTTCTAGCTCCACAGGTAGGACTGCTTCCATGCCATAGACTAGAGAGTGATGGGTAGCCCTGGTAGAGGTTCGGATTGAGGTTCGGTAGCCCCATAGGGCGTATAGGATTCGATCGGCTCAATCTCGACATCTTTCGGTCGTCTTACTAATGATGGATTTGAGGTTCTTGTTGGAGACTTCGACTGCACTGTTGGTCTGAGGTTGGTAGGGAGAAGATTTGTGTCTTTGGATCCCATACTCGTTGACCACTTTTGTGACTTCTGCCTCAAAATTCAACCCATTATTTGACACTAGCTCATGCGGGACTCCATATCGATAGATGATGTTTTCTCGATGAATTTGGCCACTTTCTTGGCATTCAGGACTATGTACGACTCGACTTCGAGCCATTTGGTGAAGTAATCAATGGCAACTAGGATGAACTCATGTTCGTTAGAGGCCTTGGGTGTGACCTTCCGTATAATGTCGATGCCCCAGGTAGAGAACGACCAGGGAGAAGTCATGTTGTATAATTAACGTGGAGGCAGGTGTTGAAGGTTGGAGAACTATTAGCATTTGAGGCACCTCTGGACATAGGCGGTGCAATCCTGGATCATGGTGGTCCAGTAGTAGCCTTGTCGTATGATATTCTTGGCAAGCATGTGACCGTTCATGTGGGGTCCGCATTCCCTGATGTGGATTCTCTGCATTACCTCTTTAATATCATCCCTTGCGATACAGTGTAGATGGGTTCCATTAAAGTTTCTGTTAAATAGTGCTTTATGACAGATGATGTACTGGGAGGCCAGTCTTCGGAGGGTGACCCGATGTTTCTTGTATGAACCCTCGGGGTACTTACCATGCTTGATAAGGTGCCAGATATAGTAATACCAACAATTGGCTTTCTCTGGATCTCCTTTGGTGATGAGCTCAATGTGGTAGCAATGGGTTGGTTTATCTTGCGCCGTCAAAGAACTTTTGCCATCGGAGGTCGTCTTGAGTAGTGTAGAGGATATTTTCATCTGGGAATTCGAAGATCTAGTCATCAACTTCTTCCATGGGGTAATTAGCTAGGTAGTCAGAGATGGATCTTCCTTTATGGCTTTCTGCATGATATACATGATATCGAACTCAGCTAGGAGCATCAACCACCGGGCCATTCGGCTAGATAAGGCGGGTTTCTCAAGAAGGTGGTTGATGGGGTCCATTTGGGATACAAGTTTAATGGGGAAGGTGATCATGTAATGTCATAACTTTTGGGTGACCCAAACAAGCACGACGCATGCTTTTTCCAAAACAGTGTAGTTGACTTCATACCCGGCCAGTTTGGTACAGGCATAATAGATGGCTTTTTCTTTACAGGAATCTTCAAGGTATTTAGCTAGCAAAACCCCAGTTGTAGTGTCAATTATGGTTAGGTATAGGAACAAGGGGAGACTAGGCTGTGGTGGCATGAGTACCAGAGGTTGAGCCAGGTATTTTTTTACTCGATTAAAATCTTCTTGGCAGGCCTCATTCCAAACTTTGGTTGAATCCTTTCGAAGAAGTTTAAAAATCAATTCATAGATGGAGGTGAGATGGATGATGAATCGACTGATGTACTGCAATTTTTCAAGGAAACCACGTACTTCTTTCTTCGTTCGAGGAGGTGTCATATCAAGTATGACTTTTATCTTGGCAGGATCTGTTTCTATCCCTTTCTCACTAACCATGAATCCCAAGAGTTTTCCCCTTTTATCATCGAAGGCACATTTTCGTGGATTGAGTCTCATCTGATATCTTCGCAGTCGTTCAAAGAACTTTCAGAGAGCGAGAACATGACCTTCTCTAGTTTTGGATTTGATAATCATATAATCCACATAGACTTCGACTTCCTTGTGAATCAGATCATGCATGATGGTTGTGGCAGCCCTCTGGTAGGTAGCCCCATCATTCTTCAGACCAAATGTCATAACAGTGTAGAAAAAGGTTCCCCATGGGGTGATGAATGTGGTTTTTTCTTGATGATCTGGGTGTATTTTTATTTGGTTGTATTCGAAAAACCCATTGATGAATGACTTGAGAGCATGGCTAGCTGTGTTGTCCACGATCATGTCGATATTGGGTAGCGGGTAATCATCCTTTGGAGAGGCTTTGTTCAAATCCCAGTAGTCTACACACATCCGAACCTTCCTTCCTGATTTTGGTACAAGCACTATGTTGGCTAGCTATGTGTCATATTCGATCACGCGAATGAAGCCCACATTCAGTTGTTTGACCACCTCTTCTTTGACTTTGAGAAACCATTCAGTGCGGAGCTTTCTTAGCTTTTGTTTAACCGGCTTGTAATCTAGAAGAGTAGGGATCTCATGTTGATCAATTTCAAGATCAATGTTGGCATATCGTCATAGGACCATGCGAAGACATCTACGAATTCCTTCAATAATTCTTCGAGTTGTGCTTATGCTCGTCAAGGGTAGCCCCTATACTAATCTTGCGCAGTTGTCTATTAGAACCGAGGTTAAAAATAATAGTCTCTTCTTCACTAACTTGAACGCGGTTATGTTATTTATTATTAACCTTATTTCGACCAGTTAAGAATTGTTCATTTACAAAATCATCATCATCAAAAGTTTGATTGGAATCTAAACAATTAATGTAAGGCACAACAAGATACTCAAAATCTTCGTTTATTTCATTGATAGGAAAAAAAGCATTGAGAACCTCATCGAAGGAGGTCTCGATTACATTTGAGCAAGGATAGACAACAGAAGAAGAAATGGGGTAAACATTTGGGTTAGGTGGGATTTCAACAGGTAGAACTGGCGCAGCATGCCAGTTGAGGAGAGGTGTATCAGCAGCTTTAATCAAGAGGGATGGATTCAGTGATGTAACGCTTGAATGAACCATGCAGAGTGTCAGCCCTAGTGTCTACAAGTTGAATGAGTCCTCGAAGTCACTTTCCTCAGTCTATTCAGTATCTTTGATGAGTGGTTATACATGGTGTTAGGAACTTTCGGCCCATGGGTAGCTGTCTTAGAAAAATATCTTCATTCCAGGCTTTATCTTCTTATTTGTATGATCATACCATGGTTTCAGAAAGCCACAAAAGGGGAAGTCTTCATCCTCTTTAATGAATCTTCCATTCAAGGAGTCACCTGGGATAGTCTGGATGCGGTCTAGTCCTCTCTTTGGTCGAGACTAGCGGATCATTCTGATCTCTTGTTATGATGGTTGATACCCCAAACCACAAGGAGGAATGCTTTCTTCAGTTCAATGGGCTCAAGTATACTTTGTTGTCTTTGCCCTAACTCCAGTCCGGGCATGAAGTGCATGTTTCTGAACATTTGAATCACATTGACATTGCCATGAGGGTCATATTCCGGACAAACTCTTTCTTTGAAATAGTCCCCTGTCGGGAGTAGAAGTGGCTCAAATCGAAATCCTGATTGGAGCATATCATTTTACCCGTGTTGTATCTCAATGATTGGATTACTGGTACTTTCACCCTCGGCATTATCGTCGTCGCCCAAAATGGTAATGACTTATTCGTTGGTGAAGAACTTCAATTTCTGATGGAGTGGGGAAGACACACCCTTGATACTGTGGAGCCAAGGTCGTCCGAGCAATAGGTTGAAACAAGATGGGATGTCAATAGCTTAAAATTCAATGATTGGCTTTATAGGGCCATCCCCTATTACAAGTTTTATGGATCCCATCACTTCTCTACGAGTATTATCATAGGCACATACAACGGCGGAGGTTGGAGCGAGGTCACTTTCCTTCAGTCCTAAGCATTTGAAGTTTCTTAATGAGCATACATTCAAGGGGAATCCATTATCGAAGAGAGAGAGTGGTATAATTTTCCCCATAACTTCGACGGAGATGTTGAGTGCATGATTGTGGTTTGGCCCAATTCTAGGGATTTCTTCTTCAGAAAAGGATAGCATTCGGGTAAAGTTCAAGGATCCGACTAAATTTATCGATTCTTCTGGTCTAATAGAAGGAGGAACTGTGGGTGTAGTGAGCAATTTGATCAAAGCATTTATGTGCAGTTGGGAAGACAAGAAAATCCCCCTTAGAGTGATGTTAACTTGATTTTTCTTCAGTTGATCCAGGATCTTGCTATCCTCGAGGGTTATTTTTGGCATAGGAAGGTTTTCAACACCCTTCCCTTTGTCATTGGCTGGTAGTGAGCTTAGGATCTGGTAATGCCTCCCTGATTTGCTCATGTGATTGACTGAAGAAGGGAAGAATCTGAACCCTATTTCTTCGTCAATTTCGAGTTATTCTGCCACATTGTTTATTTCTCCGAGGAGCACTTCAAATGATATCATCCCAGACATGTCGGTTACCAGGCCAGTTTTCTCAAAATCTTATTCTTCATTCGAATATTTGAATTCTTCCCCCCATTCGGTGGCAACAATTTTGTCTTTCCATGTAAAATCAGTGCATTCCACAACTTTAATGGCTTCTTCATACATGTCTTCCCATTCTGTGGGGATATGTAAGGGTGAAGGGACTAGGCGCCCTTGTAATTTCAGAGTATCAAGTAACTCGATCATACTGTAAATGTCGTTGGTTTTCATGAATAATTCTACCATGATCTTGACGACATCATCAAGGCTAATTTCATCAGTTGGTACCACCCAACTGTCTGACTCTCGAGCCCATTTTTGTGCTTCCAAGAACAGTGTGCTGAACTTTGGTAATCAATGATCATTTGTGAGGGCAATTTCATCCCGAACTCTAGGAATTAGTTTAACACTTCTGATAATTCGATACCTCCAATTTTGGAACGGGTACGGACAACGATGCATGCTCTGGTAAGGAGTGGCAATGCCTGATTAGTGAGGCTAACAGGGTGTAGGAGGAAATATGGGCAAGTTTGGAGAGGTTTGGTAGAGTGTATGGGTGTGATTTCAGTTGAGGGATCAAATTCTGGGTTCATTTCTAGGAAGATAGAATTTGTATGATTTGGGAGTGGGTTGTGAGTAGTGTTTGGCTTAGGATTGGCTGGTGGGGCAATGGTACCCCGGTCAATTAGGCCTTGGATTATGTTTGGGAGTTGAAAGTATTGGTCAGTGGTATGGCCAGCGGTTTGGTGAAAGACACAATGGGCATCTGCTTTGAAGTTTCTTGGAAGTCGATTGGGCAAATGGATGCGGATCAAAGGGCTTGATGAGGTTTTGGCTTAACAGGGCTTGATAAACTTTGGAGAGGGGAGCATGGAGCTCGGTGTATTCCTTTTGGACTGGGAGAGGGCGGCTTTCTGGTGGACACAAAGTGGTTGGTTGAGAGATGTCATTGATGGTTGAGACTGCAACACTGGCAGGTTTGTCATATATTTTGGGGGTGAACTGTCCGGACACTTTATTTGGCACAACCTTTGTCTTAGCAAGACCTTCCTTGATTTCTACTCCTGCCTCTCTGAGAGCTCGAAATTGAGGCTAGTATTGTCCTCCCATGGTTGCTCGGATATGGTACAAGAAGTTCTACTTCACTATGTTGACTTGTTCTTCCTCGGATGGCCGATTAGTCATAATGGCTGCCTTTTCCCTCCATCGGGCTATGAAGTTACTGACTGATTCCCCAAAGTTCTGTTTGAGACGCTCTAAATCACAGCGGGTGACCTTAAGCTCTTTGTTGTACTTGTACTGCGACATGATTCTAAGTCTACATCTTCCCATCTACGGATTCTGGACTCCTCAAAAGATAAAAACTATCGAAGAGCGCTATCCTTCAAAGTTTGCTGAAATAATTGGGCTATCACTTCTTCAGAAGCCCCTAGGAGAGTCATGGAATGGTGATAACTGCGAAGATGAACAATCGGTGGTCCACTTCCTCTGAATTTCTTGATATTCGGCGTCTTGAACTTCTCGGGTAACCTCACCTGTGGATAAGGAGACATGTGGGTGTAGTCCATGCAATTTTTGGAGATTCTGACTTGGTTTAACTTCTTAGTTAGCATCTTGAGATCTTCTTTGACCTTGTCCAATTCTTCCTCTTTTGGATCAACGATCACAGGCAAGTTAGCCCCAGGCTGGAAAAGGTTTGGCATAGGAAGATGGGTAGGTGGCGGTCCATTAACAAGAGGGGCACGTGGAGCGTGATGATACTCTTCGGGAACCCAAATAGGCTCGGGTGGACCCATAGCGCGGGGGAATAAGATCTCGGGCTCTTGAGGAACAGGAACCGGGTTTCGTTGCATCTCTCGGACCTCAGTCTGAAGGTTGTCAATTTTGGACATGAGCTAAGCTAAAACTGTTGTCAGATCTGGCTGCACAACTGGCACTTGATCTATGTTCTCCATGGAAAGCAGATGGATACCGGACTCAGAAGAAGTAGTAGGGGAATAGACGGAGCTCCGGGGTGATTTGATTGAAGATCGAAGATAATAAACAGCCAGGCCAAGGGCGTGCGATCAACCTAGGAAGGCGTAAAATGTTTTTTTTTTTAAAGAAAGAAGGAAAATATTTTTTAACATTTTTTTTAGATTGAAAGACAAAATATTTTTGTATTTTTGATAAAGAAAAGAGAAATATTTTTGGATTTTTGATAAATAAGGGAGGAATGTTTTGGAGACGGGTCTCATCATGATTATTATTATTATGTTCTCACTTGTATTAAATTCTCCTAAATGAAAAATGAAATGCCGGACGAGATCTGAGCCTGGAAAAGTTGGGTTTGTAACATATGCAAAGCTATGGATGGACTTGCAACCATGCTCACAGGTAGGGTCCCATTCTAAAAATGCGAAAAAATTTGGGCGGTGGGCCGACCCAAAATTTCAATAAAGTTTCAGGTTGAAACCTGCAATCTAACATGTGTGTCCTAGGCTTGACACCTATATGCGGGTATGCAGTTGGTTAGGTGAATCGAAAAGGGTTCCCCCCTTTGGCGTGGCTTCCACGATATACGTCTTGCTTTTGAGGGAAATCGGTACGTGTGGACAAGCCATTTGAGTCTACGTGAATTGCCTCACTATATACCTCGTGGGGACGGTATGCGTGAGAGTGAATTCGATATACTCAGTGTACGTGAATGAGTTCTCTGCGATATACCTCCCGTCATGACTTCGGGCAAGCA
The DNA here is from genome assembly GCA_949130495.1 of Sambucus nigra. Taxonomy (NCBI): domain Eukaryota; kingdom Viridiplantae; phylum Streptophyta; class Magnoliopsida; order Dipsacales; family Adoxaceae; genus Sambucus; species Sambucus nigra. Next base: position 228,791,927 of record OX422207.1, read on the forward strand.
GTACGATACGGGGGAACCATTCGATATTCGTCGAAGGTACTTGGATAATGGAAGGTGAGAGTTATATCCCTTAGGCTAACTGTGCCCTACCGGACTAACGCCCATCACGAAGTGACCCCCAGTTGATGGATAAAATTTGGTCAATCACAATGATCTTTGGTGATATCGTGTGAATCATGCATGATTCTCTTATTAGTATCTTATGAGAGTATCCTTCTTGATCATGCCCAACAGGGATAAAAGTATGAGTACCAATGGTATACTAAGTATGGTTGGGTAATGCGTGCAACATGGGGATATATGTGATCCTAGGTGCACATGGTGTGAAGTGTACATGGAGAATTCTCTACAAATGTATGAATAGAAGCATAAGCATGAGGTACACATGAATAGTAAAGGGGGACATGCAAATAGGGGGATATATAAGAAAATAAAACACCCATGTAAATAAAGTCTAGCCCTCAAAATAAAGTACCCAATAGAGTTGCCACTGTGGCCATCCCACTTTTCGATCCTCACGGCGGGAGAGACGAAGAAGAGAGGGGGTGTCTCCCTTTCATCTCAGGAGGATCTGAGTCCCGCGCATCCCTCTCGGGAGCGATTCAGTCAGCGTCGGTGATGAGGTGAAAATGTAAAGAGGTAGAGTCGCCAATCTATTTTACTCAAAACTGACAAAAGAAAAGGGAGTCGTCCCAAAAGACAACATCGAAAGACATACTGATACATATGAAACCAAAAATGATTCGAAAAGGGTTCGGATGCTAAGTCACGAAATAGGAAGGTGTTAGGCACCCATTCCTCCCTTACGATCTCTCATGGGTTATTTTTATTTTCCTTTATTTCCCCGTGATATGTGTCCATCTGTATATGTAGTGGAGATAAGAATCGTCGACTTGTATCATGGAAGAGATAAACTGATTCATCCATAGGAATGTTCCTAAAAGTAATATTAGAAAATAGGATTTATGCGATTATCCTAGCATCGATCATTATATGGGAATGATAACGCATCCGGGATAATACGCTACTAAGCACAAATATACGTATATGTAAATATATAGAATCTAAGAGAGTTAAGTTTATAGAAAAAATAGGAAAAATTAGGAAAAGGACTTGAGTCGGGGGTTTTACCCTGAGACACCTACGTAGCCTATAGAGGCATCAAAGTCCACGTAGTTTGTATGCAAAATGAGGGGTGCGATTTATCCCATAAATCCAATCGGGGACTTATCTTGTATGTGTGTGTGTGTGTGTAAAAAAGTTTTTTTAGTTGTGAGAAAAAAAGTGTGAGGAAAGTATGAGAATTCTCGTTTGGAATTTATGAGCAAATCCCCTTTTTCTAATTTTTTGGGTTTTATTTATATGAAAATAAAAGATGTGCAATAATACTAGATAAAAATTATATTAGGATATGTGAGATGAGAGAATAAAAGTACTAAGTAACAAAATAAACTAATGCGACTTTAGGAGAATTTAAGGAGAGAATGGAGAAAGTTGGACCTTCTTGAAGATCTTCAGCTTGATCTTGGGTGCTAAAGAGAAGCCCTTGCACTTGGGTGACAATGGAGGGTACTTAATTCACCAAGTTTGATGAAAAAGGTGATGAAAGGTAAAGGTTAGAAAGGGATTTGGTTGTGTAAATCACGCTGACTTCGAGAGGGATTTTCTGAGCTTGCTGAGAGTGATGGATCCCTGATCTTCCTCCCCTCTAGAAATGAGGTTAGTCCCTCCTTTTCATAGGCCCAGGGCATTTCTGATCAGCATAGCCCTGGTCCTGCGAATCGGCAGGTGTGTTTAGGCACACTGCCAATAGGCAGGGTTTGGAACCTGCCGATTGGCAGTCTCTTTCAGGTTCCTTCGAAAAATTGTTTGTAGAGCGTAAACCGTTGATCTGAATTGCACACAGGGTGAACCATTGGAAAGGTACTTCAGAGACCTTCGAAAGTCTTTGGACTGCTCCTAGGTTCGGGAGTTGACTTTGGGTCAAATGTGACTCGAAAGCGTTCGTCGATCCTCTAAATGAGGGATCCTCGGACGCAAACGGATCCTTTGTTCGCATGGTAAGTCAGAATCGCGCACGGAGCGGACCATTAGAAAGGTTTGGATATTTATTTTGACATTCCAAAGAGCTTGACTCGCTTTGGGGAGTTGACTTTCGTCAACCGAGGCCTGGAAGTGCTTGGTGACCTTTCGGAGTAAAATGAATCATTCATCCATACCGTAAGTCAGAATCGTGTACGGGACGAACCATTGGAAAGGGGTTTCAGTGCCCTTTAAAGATTCATTTAGTCCCGATCGAGCTGAAGAGTTGACTTTGGCCAAACGAGGTCTGGGGGCGTCCGGTGACCTCCTGATCGAGTTTCAGGGGAAAATGGGTCGTTCGTCCGCATGGTAAGTCTGAATCGTACACGGGATAGACCGTTGGAAAGGGGTTTCAGTGCCCTTCGAATATTCATTCAGTCTCATTCAAGCTGAAGAGTTCAACTTTTGGTCAACTGGAGCCTGGGAGTACCCGATGGCCTCTAGGTCAGTACTCGGGGTATGACTTAGGTTTGAAATGATGAGGGGAGGTGCTAGGACCTTAGGAGAAGTTAGGGGGTATTAAAATGGGGTGTCTATAGTATTAATTCTTGGATTGGATGCAACCTTGTTGGGGGATTTTATTTAATTTTTGCGGTGTCCCTTGGATACATTGCTGGGGAAATGTCCGACTAATTTTAAGAATACCTCTAGGGAAGTAATTATGGGGAAAAAATATGGTATTAATTCGATAGGGGGTTTGAAATGTTTCGAAAAAAAAATCTTTGTGAAAAAGGTTCTAAAACTCATTGGGTAATTTTAGGAGGTTTTTTGGGGATTTTTTAGGATTTTCTAGTTTTTTAGGAGGAATTTTTGTACGAAATTTTTAGGATGTGCTGACCGACAGGGTGTAGGAGATGCCGAATGACTGTGATACAGTCATTTGGCCTACCTCGGGAAGGTGAAGGGAGAGTGCTGATCGATATCTAACGGGGGTGCACCGGGGACTCGAATGGCCTGACGAGCGGTCAGGTAAATTCTTCTTTCCTTTTGAGACCAATTTTCTTCGATGTCCTCTTTTCAGACATTGATTTTCCGTTGAGGATCTTTTAGGTGATCTTCTATCCTTGAGGGATGGATCCTCGATATTTTCATGTAGATTTTTCAATAACTTTGGGAGTTTGGTGTTTTACTCCATTGCATGCTTGAAGTAGCGGCATTGCACCTAAAAAGAGACTCAAACAAGGCAAAAAGAGATGCATGTTTTGTTTGATTATCTTTATTTAGTGTCTTACTCTACATGCACTTTAATTTGCTGCTGAGTTTTTATTTTGGTAAAGAGTAGGAAACGTGCATTTTTTTTTTACTTTTTTTTTAATATGTTGGAGTAGAAGGTGGCCTCAAAGGCTGGGTTGAAAAAGAGATTTTCTTTAGAAGGAATTTATTTTGAGAAAAAGTAGTAAAAATGATTTGTTTGAAATTTTTTGGAAGTGGAAGGCCTTGATGTCTCGGTTGGCATATGGATTAGGAGATAGAAAGTTGGGTTATAAAGTGATACTTGTTTCCTTCATTGGATAGTGCTGAATCTGGTGCGTTGAATAGACTGTACTCATGTTGATTTTGCAGGAGGTGATGCTTTGGGCCTAACTTCGAGGCTCTTGCAAGAAACTAAGGACCTATTAGTGGACCCTTAACTTTTTTCCATCACTACATGGATGTCATACCATTACAATCCTATAATGGTAATACTGGCATAGACCCTGAATGGTTTAAATGTTCGATAGGAGGGTCGTTTTGATTTTCTAAGGGGCAGCCCAGTTATGTTGTTCATGTGGTTGTCTGAGAGATTATATTTTACGGTACCTCCTAAATATCCCTTGACATTCATGCCAAATTTCGTCATTCACTACTTCATTAGTTTCTTCCTGAATGTCGAGAATTAGGAGAACTGGTTTGTAGAACCCAGAGCATGATGTCTGTGTTAGTCACTGCCCTAGTGGGGAGAGTTGCATCCCATTCTAAAATTGGGGGAATACTAGTATGTTTGAATTGTTGGCCTCTGGCAGACCTCTTTCTACTTTCCTGGAGGCTCATGCATTAATTTGGTTGGGAGTAGCTTGTGCCACCTCGGACATTAGATTTCTTTCCCGTGGAGGATTTGATAGAATGTATGTGTATGTGGATGGGCTCTCTGTTGGAAAATTGTTGACCATCGACCCTTCTTTCCTAATTTTTTGGCAAAGTTTGGTATGTTTCAAGGAATTGCATGAAGTTTTTATGGAGGAGGGTAGTGGCTAAAACCCTAGCTGAAGATTTCGAGCAGAAGTGGTTTGCCATGTTTGACACTATGGAAGGAGGTGTTTTGGTTTTTCCTTGGCTGGTTCGGGCTTACCGTTCCATAGAGCAACTTAGGTATTCCATCAAAGCAAGGGGAAGTTTGGGTACCCCAACATGTAGATAATGATGGGGTTGGTTCTTCCGGCAACTACGTGTAGGATCCTTGGGGAGTTTTATTTGTGGAGCTTTTCTATAGTGTTTGGTTATGTATCTGGTTATTTTTTTATGGAAATAACTTTTGGAAAGGTTATCTAGGAGTAGTTCATCTTGTTTCTTGTTTTTAGGAAAATAAGGTTAGGTTGGTGGGGTAAGTTGTTTGACTCCCTATGCCGATATAATTGTACCAAAATTTTCATAAATAAAATAAAATAAACATTAATTATATTCTTATGACTCTTGATGAGTTTTTTCATTTGAATTATCTATACCAACCAGTAAGGCATACATAACCCTTTTGTTCATGTAAATGATAAGAATGAACCATCATTCTCGAACATAAGAAAAGAATAGCACTTTGTTAAATAGAAGGGGTAGTGGTCATGTGAAGAGTATGAATAGCCTACATACCTCTGGGGGTTTTGAAAAAAAATGAGTTATATTTTTTAAAGTAAAATTTTTTTTAGAGGATCAGGACCCGCTTAGTATTGAGTAAGGGGAAATGAAGATTTTTTTTAGAATAGAAGGGAGATGAGAAGAGTCATAGCACACGAGATTAAGGATAGAATTTTTTGAGAGGGTCCAAGTTGAGTGACAAGTCATATCTTCCCCATCAAGGTCGATGAGCATAGCGGCGCCGTCAGATAGGATCTTCTTTACAGTGTAGGGGTCACTCCAATTGGGCTTAAATTTTCCTTTAGGCTCCCAGATGGGTTCTACGAATTTTTTAAGGGATAAATCCCCTTCTCGAACACTAGGTTCCTTGACTCTCTTATTGAATGACCGTTCTATTCGGTGATGGTACCCTTGTATATGATACAGGGCTTTCAGTCTCCTTTCGTCCAAGAGTGAAAACTTGTCAAGACAGCTTTGATGCCAGTCTTCCTCGTTGACCTTGCTCTCAAGCATGACGTGTAGTGAAGGAATTTTTAGTTTAAAGGGTAGGAATATTTCCATGACGTATACCATAGAGTAATGGGTAGCCCCAGTAGGTGCTCGAACTGAAGTGTGGTAGCCCCAGAGGGTGTAAAGGATTCGATCGGCCCAATATTGACGGTTCTCAGCCATTTTGATGATAATTCCTTTGAGGTCCTTATTAGCGGCCACTGTTTATTTGAGGTCGTTAAGGAGAATACTAGTTACTATAGATCCCATACTCGTTAATCACTTCTATGACTTCTGCCTCGAAATTTAATCCATTATCTGACACTAGCTCATACGGAACCCCATATTGGCAGATAATATTTTTTTGGATGACTTTTCCACATTTTTGGCATTCAAAACTATGTATGACTCGACTTCGACCCATTTGGTGAAGTAATCGATGGAAACTAAGATGAATTCATTCCCATTTGAGGCCTTGGGTTTAACTTTCCCTATGATGTCGATGCCCCATATGGAGAACGACCAGGAAGAAGTCATGTTGTACAATTCCCTCGGAGGCAAGTGTTAAAGGTTGGAAAACTACTAGTATTTAAGACATCTCCAAACATAGGCGTTGCAACCTGAACCATGGTAGTCCAATAGTAACCCTGTCGGATGATTTTCTTGGTGAGCATATGTCCATTCATATGGGATCCGCACTCTCCACTGTGGATTTTATGTATTATCTCTTCAATGTCAGACCCAGTGATGCAATGTAAATGGGTTCCATAAAAATTTCTATTGAACAGTTCTTTATCACAGATGATTTATTAGGCAGCTAGTTTACGGAGGGTTGCTTGGTCTTTCTTGTTAGAATCTTTGGGATACCTACCATGCTTCAAGAGGCTCCAAATATCATAGTACCAATAATCGTCTAATATCAATATCTTCTTCTATAATGAGCTTAATGTGGTAGCAGTTGGAAGGTTTAGATTGCTTTTTGACTAGGAATGGTGCCATCGTTATTCCTTCGAGCATGTCGACCATGGAGGCTAAGGTAGCAAGGGCATCAGCTAAGTTGTTCTTTTCTCAGGGCAGGTAGTGGAAGATGATATTTTGGAATTCGGAGGCCAGCTCTTCTAGGTGGGCATGGAAAGGTAAGAGTTTCTCATCCTTAACTTTATATCTTCTAAATACTTGATCGATGATGAGGGTTGAATCCTCATACACATCTAGGCATGCAATTCTTTTCTTGAGAGCGACTTTAAGTCCTACAGTACATGCCTCATATTCGGTCATGTTATTAGTGCAGGGAATATCCAACTTGATAGAAATGAGAGTATGAGAGTCATCCGGGGAAATTAGGAGTTTTCCAATGTCATACCCTTTCTTGTTGGTGGCGCCGTTAAAGAACATTTACCATCGAAGGTATTCTTGGGAGGTACAAAGTATATTCTCATCACAGAACTCATAAATCCAAACATCGGCTTATTCTAGGGGTAGTCAGGGAGGTAGTCATAGATGGCTCTTCATTTTATGGCTTTTTGCATGACATATACAATATCAAATTCAACTATTAGCATCAACCATTGGGCAATTCAGTGAGACAGGGTAGGTTTCTTAAGCAGGTAATGATAGGATCCATTTAGGACACAAGTTTGATGGGAAATGAGAGCATGTAGTCCGGTAATATTTTGGTGGCCCGGACTAGGGAGACACATGTTTTCTCCAAAGTAGTGTAATTAACTTCATACTCGGCCAACTTGTGACTGGCATAATATATGCTCCTCTCTTGGCGAAACTCTTCAAGATATTGGGCCAACAAAGCCCCAGTTATGATCTCTATTACGGTCAGGTATAGGATTAAGGGAAGACGAGGCTGTGGTAGCATGAGTACCGAAGGTTGAGTTAGGTATTATTTGATCCGCCCAAAGGCTTCTTCGCAAGCTTCATTCTAAACTTTGGTTGAATCCTTTCGGAGGAGTTTGAATATGGGTTCACAGATAGAGGTCAACTGGCTAATGAACCGGCTTATATACTATAATGTTTCAAGGACTCCCCGGACTTCCTTTTCCATTTGGGGTGGTGGCATTTTGAGTATGGCTTTCAGTTTGGCAAGATCAGCTTTTATCCCTTTCTCATTAACCATGAATTTTAAGATCTTTTCTTTGGTGTGGGAACATGACCTTCCTTAGTCTTAGACTTGATAATCATATCATCTGCGTAGGCCTCGACTTCTTTATTTATCAGATCATGCAAGATAGTTGTGGCAGCCATTTGGTAGGTATCCCCTATGCTTTCTAGACCAAATGGCATAATAGTATAACAGAAGGTTCCCCAAGGGTGATGAATACAATTTTCTCTTGATTATTCGGGTGCATCTTGATCTTATTTTATCCAATAAACTCATTAATGAATGACTTAAGAGTGTAACTGGTTTTATAATCCACAATCATGTCGATATTGCGTAGCGGGTCATCATCCTTCGAAGAGGCCTTGTTCAAATCTCGATAGTCAACGCACATGCAAACCTTTCCTCTGAATTTCGGCACGAGAATGATGTTGGATATCCATGTGGGATATACTATCACACGAATGAAACCCACGCTTAACTTTTTGACCACTTCTTCCTTATCCTAGTGTGACCATTCGGCGCAAAGCTTTCGTAGTTTTTATTTGACCGATTTTCATTCTGAATGTGTTGGAATCTCATGCTCGGTGATCTCGGGATGATTGTCAAGCATGTCATCATAGGATCATGCAAAGACATCCACAAATTACTTTAGTAATTCTTCCATTTGCGCACACTCATGATCGTCATGGGTAGACCCTATCTTAATCTCGCGCAGTTGGCGGTTAAAATCGAGATTAATAACAACATTTTCATATTCATTAACATAAAGGCAGTTATGTTGTTTGTTATTAACCTTATTTAGATCAATTAAGAATTGTTCATTTCCAAAATCATTATCATCATCAAGATTTTTATTAGAATCAAGACAATTAATGTAAGGCACAACAAGTGTAACATCTTGAGATTTTTGAGCCGTAAAACTCTTTGATAAATTAAAAAATTTGAAAAATAAATTTTTGGAATCTATTTAATTTTGATATGTAAAAATATTGGTTTTTATATATAAAAAGAAGGTTTTAAGTGGAATTTCAATAGGGATTAAAATTTGGAAATTATTATTTTTGTTTAAAAATCGGGGGAGGATCCGACGTAAGGAGAAAAATATATAAAAATATTCGACCGTTTGATCGAGTTGAATTTTTTTTTTCCCATCTTTGTTTCTCCTTCAGCTACTACACCTCCAAATTTCAATCAATTCCAACAATCCGATTGTCCATAATAATTTTTTTAGTGTTTGTGTTTGAGTAAGACTCAAATTATTTTTGTTATATAATCATAAAGTGACGGGTTTAAGACTTTTAAAGCACACTTTAGCCTTCTCAAAAAATAGTAGCCTTATCTATTTTCATATTCTTCCATCTATAAAACCTTAGCCCCATTTAAACCTAGATTCAACCAATGATTTGAAGGCTTATTTGGTGTTTTCTCAAGTTTGGGTTAGAACGAGTTTTTATTATTTTCGCGTGAGGAACGCAGTGGTATGATCACAATTTGACGGCAGAATCTTATGAGTTTCTTGTGATGATTTTAAGGTATAGGGTTTATGCAATATTCTCCTTAAATATCTCGAGAGTAGTCGTTTGTTCCTCATTTATTTGTACTCATATTTTTTATATCATGGCGTTTATTGGAATCTAAAATATTGATTTGATTGAGTTATTGTATTTGTTGATGGGCATGGTGTCATGAATATTTTATATGGCATGGATAATGGTCACCCATCAATAGTCCGAAATTCCAATAGCTAGGATGAGGCTCTACGAAGCTTAGTTGAGGTGAGGTGAGGCATGGTGACCTATTAATGTGTTATTGAAAAATAAATTGGTATAATGCTCGGATGTCACATTGGACTTGAATTTTGATTCTTATTGTTTCATTTTATTCACCGTTATTGTTTGGAGCACCAATTCTTGTCATATTGTGTACTTCCTCGTATTTTTATTAGTGGATGGTTATCGTGGATTTGGACGCTGCAGATTTTTGGAGGATTTTACAGTATGAAGTTTGGAGGATTTTATTTTTTATATAGAATGGTTGTGTAATTTATTTGGAGTGCTTAGATTTAATTTTTAGTGGAATTTAATTGTAATTATTTTAGAAGTGTAAATTTTTTATTCGTTATATTTATTTTTTTCGAAAATAGATGCTCTATACTAATTGTTGAGGATTTAGTTTAGTTTAAATTGTAGTAGCGCCTTGTGTTTTACGCAGGATGTTACCGATAGTATCAGAGCTTAGGTATATGACAACCCTTGGGTTTTTGAGTTTGGGTCTAGCATGCGAGTTAGATGTGTTTCATTGGAGATGGGGAGTTTTTATTAAGGACGAGGTAGGCATTGAGGTTAGGATTAGTAATATTGATGTGAGGATGTTTAGAATTAATTTCAGGACTTTAGTGTTGTGATACTTTTTAAGAGATGGAATCGAGCAGTGATTCGTGAGAGAGAGCGAGGACGATTGAGTGTATAGGATCCTAATCGAGGTATGTATGGGTGGGCATATCTAAGATTTATTTTATTTGTGCGACTTTGCATTCGACGTTTACGCTTTGTCTAATTTCGAGGACAAAATATGTGTGCTAGTGGGGAAGTATGTAACACCTCAAGATCTTTGAGCCGTAAAAATCTTTGATAAATTAAAATTTTTGATGTAAAAATGTTAAAATTTGGAAATTATAACTTTTGTATAAAAATATGGGGAGGATCCCACCTAAAGAGAAAAAAATATTCTGCCGTCCAATCGAGATGATTTTTTTTGTGCAACTTCACCCGCCTTCTGCTACTACGCCTCTAAATTTTAGTAAATTCCAACGTCCGATCATCCATAATAATTTTTTTAGCGTTTGTGTTTGAGTAGAACTCAAAGTCTTTTTGGTATATAAACATAAAGTGACAGGTTTAGGACTTTTAAAAAAATATTTTAGCCTTCTCAAAAATCAGTAGCCTCCTCTATTTTTATCTTCTAATATCTACAAAACCCTAGCCCTATTTAAACCTAGATTCAACCCAAGATTTGAAGGCTTATTTGGTGTTTTCTCAAGCTTGGTCTAGAACGAGTTTTTATTGTTTTCATGCAAGAAACATAGTGGTATGATCCGAATCTTATGAGTTTCTTATGATGATTTTAAGGTATGGGGTTTATTGTGACACCCCGACTAATTAAATACCGGGTAGCTACTCCTTTATTAAATCAATACAAAATGCCAAGTTGATTCAGTTAATAGCATCACTGTCGAAAACATTTTAAAGATTACTAACCACCTAGTATTTAAAAAAGTAAGTTGCCAAATTTTAAGTTAAGTCTGATTAACATGCAATAAAGAATAATGGAACAACATAATCCATTCACCATAACGAAGTAATGAAATAACTAACAAATAATAAGTCCGGAGGAAAAACTCCTCACAACAATCCCACGAATGAAATAATAACATAAGTCTGAATCCTGAATTAATTACATGCTCGAAGTCTGAATAACTGAAATAAATGAAGTCTCTAAAAGATATGGGCAACATGCCCTACAACTGATAAATGCTGAATATAGAATCAAGATAGATGAAGCGTCTACAAGCAAAGTCCTGTAACTTCCACAAACAGCTACAGCTCGTCTCCTGAATGAGGATCCTAAGCATGGTGTCCTTGTGGCTGGGCACCTAAAATGGCTTTTAGAAAAATAGTTTTGGAAGAAAATGGGTCAGAGCCCGAAAGTGGAAATAATTTTAAAAACAGCAAGTGTTTTAATAACATTAAAACATTAAATGCAAAATACATGTTAGGACGTGCACTCACATGAAATTTTCACCTCTCGACTACATGTGCACTCCTAACGTACCGTACCCATCTAAATAACATACATAACTAACCAAACCGTAATAAGTTATACCCCTTACTACTCGATTCCCAAATTACATTCTAGCGTTATCAATTAAATAGAGGGCTTTACGTAGACTCACATTCTCAATTAGTAACACAATTCACTATCGGTTAACCCGTTATGTTTTCTCAAAACATTACCATAATTATATTCACAATAATAACATGAAAGTTCCCATTAATTAAGTGTATATTATTCACGTCATAAATATACGATACAAGCACCCCGAGATTAAGCTGCGGTGCACACATACTCTGCTATCCATCCCGGTACATCACGTACATAAGGATCACGCATTCTGAATCTCTCAGGAATCGTTCTCAGATAACAACAATCACAAACAATGGAGGCGAACACAGTCATATCACATGGGTCACGCACATACCAGCGCTCCCACGATCAGCAGACTTATTAACATCCCAATAAGTCCTTCTCTGACCTATGTTCATCGAGGTACCAGTCTAAATCCGGGAAACACAAGGTTTAGAGGGCCCTAAGCGAACGTAAACCTCCCGTGATAGCAAGTATGGTAGGTATGTCATACACATAAAATCATATACATATACTAAGTATGAACACATCTTAGTAATCATCATAATTTATTTGTAGTACACTTCTCATTCTCGTACCTACGTATAATGTTACACAATTTACATATTCCCGGATGATACAATTATACAAGCCATTAATTGTTCTCACGTTGTAATAGACACTCCCGTCCTAATCCATAATTTCCATTTGGTTCGAATCACACTTCTAGGTTTTACTCCTCTATATATCCCAAATGTCCCTACTATATCAATTTATCATCAAGGGAAGGTTATGTCTACCATTAAATAAGGTTACGGGACACGCGAAATCAAAACAGGCTAAAAAGCCTAAACTGTCAACTCGTTAGAAGTCTCGTTCGAACGAGGCTGTTCGAACGAGAGTTCGTTCGAACGAACTGGGCCTTCTAACGAGATCTCGTTCGAACGAAAGTCATTGAACGAACATCCCTCTCGTTAGAAGTCAAACTGTCAACTCGTTAGAAGATCGTTCGAACAAGCTCGTTCGAACGACCTGGGCAGGTCTTCTAACGAGTGACCAAATTCGAGCCCAGAAATTCCTTAACTCGTTTTTCCATCTTTTCTTCCTCTCCAAACTCATCTAAACATCAATCCAGTTGTTGTACATGGGTTCTAATCATTCCTAAACATACTTAGGTTATATATTAACGTGTTTGATGGTGATAATTCATTCTAAACATCATCCAAATAACAAATCTATACATTTTTCCCCAATTTCAAGAACATGAACCCTAGAAATTCTTAAATCCCCAATGAGTCAAATAAAATCCGTTTTTGTTCCATCCAAAATATATTAACATCATATTAATCACCTACATACAATTCTACATGCAATTCCTCATCAAAATACAATTTCTAATTCCAATATAGTGGGTTTTCATTAATCTCCCAAGAACAATACAGTTTTATCAATTTCCTACGCATGGAAGAAATATTCTTTGTAATAAACGAAATTAAACCACTTGCCTTATGTGTATCTCTGATTTTGATGACGAATTGATGGAGTGTTCTCTCTCTCTCTCTGCAGAATTCCTTCTCTCTCTTTCTCCAAGCTTTCTTCTCCAAGGTGCTAATGGTGGCTAGGGTTTGCCTTAGGAAATTTTGGAACAATTCTAATAACCCCCGTAGCCCAATCACTCCTAAGATGTGGTTAGTGGGTTTAGTGGGCAATTACCAAGTCATCTTTTTAATTCCCAATTTTCGTAGGTTTTAATTCCCAAAAATCCAAAATTACCAAACTACCCTTATACGTTGCTGGTGTGGCCTAAGAATGCCCCGGGACCCAAACCAAACCCCCGGCTAGTGTTTTCTGACTATTTTGACCCTTTCGGACGCGTTGGCGCACTCAAAATGACCATACGATTAATAGAAATAAAATTGACTTTTTAATTAAAATAAATATATTCCTGACGCGACTGTCACACGCGTCTCAACAAAATTTCCAAATTATCGTATTTCAATCTCACGACAAGTTTCATAGTTCAATGTTTATATATAGCCATATATACTCATTAATATCAAATACTAACTCGCATCTCGCTAGTATTTTTATCCGGATTAATTTCCAATTAATACACATTCAATTCAATTAATCCCATAAATAAATATCACAAAAATACGGGGTATTACATTTATGCAATATGCTCCTTAAATCTCTGGAGAGTAGTCGTTTGTTACTCATTTATTTGTACTCATATTGTTGATATCATGATATTTATTAGAATCTAAAATATTAATTCGATTGAGTTATTGTATTTTTTGATGGGCATGGTATCATGAAATTTTTATATAGCACGGAGAATGGTCACCCGCCAATATTCCAAAAATTCAATAGCCAATATGAGGCTTTAAGAAGCTTAGGTGAGGTGAGGCCTGGTGACCTATTGATGTGTTGTTGAAAAATAAATTGGTATAATGCTCGAATGTCGCATTGGACTTGAATTTAGATTCCTATTTTTTCATTTCACTCACCATTACTATTTTGAGCATCTATTCTTGTCATATTGCGTACTTTCTTGTATTTTTCTTCGTAGTGGCAGGTTAGCATGGATTTGGATGCTACAGATTTTTGGAAGATTTTAGAGCATGAAGTTTGGAGGATTTTATTTTTTGTATAAATGAAAGTGTAATTTATTTGGGGAGCTTAGTATTATTTTCGAGAGGAATTTAATTGTAATTATTTTTGAAGTCTAAATTTTGGATTCATTATATTTATTTTTGTGGAATATAAGTGTTTTATACTAATTATTGAGGATTTAGTTTTTCTTTAATCGTAGTATCGCCTCATGTTTTACATGGGGTGTTACCAATGGTATCAGAGCTTAGTTATACGCAACCCTCAAGTCTTTGGTTTTGGGTCTAGCATGCGGTTATATGTGATTCCTTGGAGACATGGAATTTTTGTTGAGGACATGGTAGGCATCGAGGTTAGGATTAGTAATCTTGATGTGAGGATGTTTAGAATTTATTTGAGGAATTTAGTGTTGTGATAATTTTTTAGAGATATAATCGAGCAGTGTTTCATGAGAGAGCGCATGGAGAAACTTGCAGGTAGGATTGGGTGTATGGGAGCCTAATCGAGGATTAGTAATCTTGATGTCAAGATGTTTAGAATTTATTTGAGGACTTTAGTGTTGTGATAATTTTTCAGAAACAGAATCGAGCAGTGATTCGTGACAGAGCACATGGAGAAACATGCAGGTAGGATTGGGTGTATGGGAGCCTAATCGAGGTATTTATGGGTAGGCATATGTAAGCCTTGTTTTATTTGTGCGACTTTACGTTCGACGTTGACGCTCCGTCTAATTTCGAGGAATAAATTCATGTGATAGTGGGGAAGTATGTAGCACCCCGAGATTTTTGCCCCGTAAAAATCACTGATAAACTAAAAGTTTTGAGAAAATAAATTTTTGGAATCTATTTAATTTTGGTACGTAAAAATGTTAGTTTTTATATATAAAAAAAAGGTTTAAATGGAATTTCAATTGGGATTAAAATTTAGATATTATAACTTCTGAATAAAAGTCGGGGGAGGATCCGACCAAAGGAGGAAAAAAAATAGATAAAAATATTCAACTGTCCAATTGAGTTTATTTTTTTTGTTCAACTTCTCTCACCTTCAGCTTCTATGCCTCCAAATTTCAGCCAATTCCGACGGTCTGATCGTCCGTAATAATTTTTTTAGCGCTTGTGTTTGAGTAGGACTCAAATTCTTTTTGGTATATAAACATAAAGTGACGGGTTTAAGAGTTTTAAAACAGATTCTAGCCTTCTCAAAAATTAGTAGCCTCCTCTATTTTCATCTTCTACCATCTACAAAACCCTAGCCCCATTTAAACCTAGATTTGACCCGTGATTTGAGAGCTTATTTGGTGTTTTCTCGAGTTTGGGCCAGAATGAGTTTTTATTGTTTTCGTGCGAGGAACGTTGTGGTATGATTGTGAACAATGTGGTATGAGAGGTTATTAGTGATATTAATTATATGATTGTGAATAATGTGCAAGAGTAGAATAATTAAGTGAATAATTTATTGACGTCGTGAAGTATTATAATGTGTTATGGTTAGTATCATTCAGATTCGACTTTTGGGTGACACAGATGTCTGTTTATGTGTTTGTATTACTTTAAATTGGGCCCGGGGTGTAGGTATGCCCTTAGGATGAGTTTTGGGTCAATCTTAGTAGTATTTTGGGCCCATTTTGGGCCCGAAAATAGACTTTTAATGGCAATGAGGGAATTTAAGTTTTTAAGCGGGAGTAAGGGTCATTTATTATAATTTATTCTAGGCAGAATCAAACCCTAACATATATGGATCTTTGAGTGAAGCAAAGAAAAGTCCAAGGAGAACAAACTATAAGGATTCAAGCCTATGTCCCAGTGTTCTTCAATTCTAGGAAAAAATATCTTGCAATCCTCATTATAAATTTGTAATTAACTTACAATGTGTTTTTCCTTATTATAAATATGATTTTTGAAGCATGTTTATGGATTAATTTGATTATACTAATGATTTGGGTTAATTAGGAATTATATGAATTTTTCATGCATTGAATACTTGTCCCTTGATGATTAAACAATGAAATTGATGGATCAAATGATGTATATCTGAAATATTATTGATGTTTAATAATGAAACTTGATTAAGAATGATCATTAAGATTGAAGGCTGGAATTAGTGATGAACAAACCTTAAGATGATTTAACAATGAGTTAAGTTGAAAAGTTTAAATCTTTATGTTTTAGTCATGTGTTTGATGTTCTTGAACAGATAGGATTGTGTAAAAGGGTTTATAATCATTTTCTCATACTTTTATTTGGTTATGACATTGATTGAGTACTGTTTTAGAGCTTAGTTTGGCATTAGTGGATATTTTGAGACTTCATCTTCGTCATTTGGACATTTGGGGATTCGGCCCATAACCGAATCAATGTGTCCTAGGGGTTAATCGATTCGGACCATAAAAATGTAGCTTTTATATTATGAACATGTTATTGCTACTTTCGTATTTTTCAGACGTTTTTATTGTTATGAATTTTCACATTAACGATGCGCGGTTGGACATTTTTTCAAGATTTCTCCACCTAGTTTATCTGGAGAACAAACTTTGGTTAATATATAGGATAATTATGTAGGTTAGCGATATGAATTTTTAACAATTTTATGTACATCCGATGTTAGGATTGGGTTAGAATGGGTAAACGCACTTTCGAACGGTATCCTATGATCATGTGTATATACCGAGCTTAGAACCTAACGAGTTAAAGTGGTTGGGATATAAAGTATTGAGACACTATAGGCCATGCATTTAATTTAGTAATTAAATGAGGAAATATATATGTACGTTATGAGATAGTGTGTATATATAGAGAGATAGATGTACTCATAGTTTAGAGACGCAATAAAGTAGGAGTTATATTTGATAAGGTTTAAGAGTTAATAAACCTAGGAACGAAATCAATAATCCAGTGGTTTTGAGAGATAACAAACCTAATTGAGATGATGATCCAACGTTCGAGGATTTGGATGTTTTGAGTACGCTTCAGTGTATGTGTTATCCAATATATATATATATATATATATATATGTGTGTGTGTGTGTGTGTGTGTGTTTGTATTGTGTATATGGGTGTAGATTGTGTTGATTATGTGAACATACCTTTACTCATGGTGAACCTATCGATTTGAGGTTTGCTTTCAATATCAGGATTGTGTACCATACGCCTGATGAGACAGGCAGGACATCGTGGAGGTCATTATGTTAGATCATATTGTCTGTGGTCACCGCTTTGTGATGAGAGAAGGCAAGATGACTTGATCCGTAGACGTGGTCTAGGTATGGGTTGGTGGTGGTGTTACTTCATAGTGATCTCCCCATTGTTTGTTTGTTTGTTTTGCTTAAGCTCATTAGGTGATAGATGTCTACGAACTTACCGATAGAGGCACGATATGGACACCGTAGGTAGTGGCCTTCGCATGATGTATTAACTAATGCAAAAGAACTAATGTAGTAAAGATAGACAACTGAGAATGAACCCTATGTCATATTAAATACTTTATGTGGTTTACTTATAGACTCCTGGTGAATGACATTGCAGGGGTTGGTACTTGGGTTGTATTTTTATATGTGTAGTTAGTTACATCACTTTTTTAGGATACATAGTTGTTTATCCTCTATGGTAGTCTAGGGAAGAACACACTTAATTAAAAATATATTAAAACAGAGAGAGAATTACTTTCATAAGACTGTCAATATCTTATTGAAAATATATTCATGGGCCTGTGGGTAAAATCCTATTGGGGTAATTAGTAGCATTCGATGTTAGTTGTTCATTACGTGATAGTACTTAAATGTCTTGAGATAGAGACCTTCAGTACAATTATGTCTTAGGTTGGTACATGTGCATAGTATTGAACTTAGATGAGAGGTGAGGTACTTATTGCATGTGAGAGACGATAGGAGGAATATTTATTTTAAATTGGCGACGTGATTTATATTGATGAATATGATATATTCTTGCAACTTTATGGCGTTAAAAAAATTTATAAAATGTTCCCCCTAGACATTGTTATTTTATGTACATGATAAAAGGGCTGTGAAATCAGACTTGCAGTTGTTACGATCCATCTTATTATCTATATAGTTGGAGCCGTCGGTTCATATGTATTCATGAGTTCTATTCAGAGGAGGTTTCAATTGTACTTTGTTTTATTCATCTGAATAATTGTAATAAGAAATTTGATTTAGTGGATGCATTTATTAGAGTTTAGTTATCTTTTTTGTCATCCATTATTGTGTTTTTATTGTGGACAGTTTTTTTAATTTATTGTAACTTTTGGTTTATCGTGATACTGAGAATGATATAAATTATTTTAGCAGTCCCGATATTTCGTGTAATGACTGATCAACCAGGCGTGGACAATCGGGGTGTTATAACTGGAATCATATCATCCACATTCTAGTGTATTTAGGATATGTGTTGCATCCATTTTATTTTTCACTGAGCGTTGTTTGATGTGTTAAAGCCTTTCATAGGTTTTTAATATTAGTGTCATGATTACATATGTGACGAAATTTATTGCATTTTTAGGCTAAATTTTGAATGGTCAATAGTAAAACCTTTCAACCCAAGCTCTATCGGGGGAAATCTCTTAATGACCGAATATACAGGCTGATGAAAAATAGTCTTTTCGAACTGTGCAAGTTGATTAGGCCAAAATAAGTAAGGTAGATTGTTGATTTACCACGTTTTACCTTCTTAAAGGGAATGATCATGTTTCCTTTGTAAATTACTAATAGAGATGCCACAGTTTTATTAAAAAAATCCACAAGCTAGAGAAAAGTTAGTAGGTTTCTCTAGTTAGGTATGACTCCAAAGAGGCACACCCTATTCAAAGCCATATTAGGCAGCTACCCTGTGGGGGAGTAGACATCATAAAAAATCTACCACTCAATAAAATAATGAAGGTATGAAAGGGTTAAGACTAAGAGAACCCCCATTTAAGGAATATTTTTGGAAAATGTCTCATCGACTAAGTCTACTGGTAGAGATAACTCGACAAAGAGTTTATTTGTGTAATGTTAGATTGTAGTTAAATAAGGTCGAACGCAAAACTCCTTGACATTTTCAATCATATATTTGAGGGTTTTTTACTTTGTTTATGGTTCCATGCACAGACGTGAGTAACATTTATTCATTGGTAAATTGGAAGTATGCTTGAGGGGGAAACTTGTGAAATCTTGAATAAAGAAAGGAAGTAAGCAATAAAGTGTTAGAATAGTTGGAGACATCGAAACGGCCGACTGACCGTACAGTGTCGAAGTAAGTTTTGTCCAGCCAAGTGTAGAGAGAACCTAGGGTGATTGCAACTATGCAAACATTGACCTCAAAGGACATTCGAACAGACATGTTGAATAAATCCATCCTTGGGCAGTCATGAGGTCTTCTGAGTAATAAAGTCCAAGACAGGACAACCATTATGTAAGTTGGTAGCTTAAGGGTAGTCCTAAAACTCTCCTCAATTAGGGGCAAAATGACAGCTTGTTCATCCTTAGGATTGTCCTTTGCATGTTTCCTCTCTTTGGCAGTAACTTTATCTTCCATAAAGCAGAAGTACAGAATTAGATCACCCAAAGTGGTCTTATTTGATCAAAAGATGCACTTCTTATAGACCTGCTCCAACACCATTTTTGTTTTTTCCTCTTCCTTATAGGTAGCTTCACCAAAGAATGTTTTATTACCTGCAGCATCAAGACCTTGGAGCTCACTCATATCCTTCAAAGTGATGGTAAATTCACCCCAAGTTGCCACAAAAGTGAGGGACTTGTAGTTCCACTGAGAAGCCAATAACTTCAAACCATCTTTTGGTTTCTTCAAGGTGATTTTGCCAAACCATATCGTTCTCAACACGCCATCCTGGGATAATATGTTAGCATACTTGGTGAGAATGTACTCCATCCATGGCCTTAATCCTTCGCATGAGCCACCTGAAGACTTAAATTCCATGTTTGGATAGGGAAAATTTTGAAGTTCTATTCAGAACCTGATCTTACTGGTGTCGTGGATGTACGACAACTCATCAGTTTCTTTATTCCACCGATAAATAAGGAGTTGCTCTGGCGATTTGATTATCAGGGTAAGACCTAGTAATGGCCTAAAAAGGATCTTCTCTATTGAAAAAAGAGCACGATGTTGTGTGCCCTATTGAGCTTGACATGTAAGGGAGGTAAGAGAAGTGCTTTTGGCGGAAGGAATGCTTTTGATAGGCGTCATCTCAACTGTGGTTTTGAAGGAAGAATGGTGAATAATGAGAGTGAGCTATGAAAAGGATGAAGAAATATGCAAAGATAGCTTTCAAATAGTAAGAAGCAAAAAATATGAATTTTCTTTGTAGAATGCTCTGTCTCTGTAAGCTTTTTAAATGGGACGCTTAATGGAGAAGACGATCCTTTTTTATATGGGGCAAAAAGGGGTATTGAAACGATAGGAGGTGATGGTCATGCTCACGTGGTTGTGCATGACCATGCAAAGGTAATCATCACGTCCCGTTAAAATCGACACAGAGGTAGTTTGCGTGAAAGTTACACGCTAACCCTGAGTTGCCACGTGTTATGGCGTGGGAAAATGGGCAGACGTATTTAATGCGAAAAGGATGCTCGATGATGACCCCTTTGAGGCTAAGTTAGCCTTCGATATTCCTCAGGAACTTAATGTGTTTGGCGAGGAGGGAGGAATATGGAAAATACCGAATTAATTTCCTAAGTGTGAATGTAAAAGTTCAAAATTACTTGAGAAGGTACCACAATATCTTAAATTATGAGGTCAATAACATAAATTCTTAGTCGAACAAAATGTTCATTCTAGCACATGTTCACGTGAACACATTAGTGTTCGTTGAAATGATTACTCCCTTTTCATTGAAACCTCATTCACATGAAATGTTTGATCTAAAAAATACTTGCTCAGTAAATGGTTGATCAAAATGATTTCAATTTTCATGTTAACGGTCACTCAAAGGAGGATGAAGAGTACAAAGAGATTGTAGAACAAAAGTTGTAAGTAATGATGATATTTCATATGGATATTTCTTCATGACTAAATAAATATCTCTATGAAGAGGAAAATGTAGAGGGAGTTTAAAGCTAATGGTTTATTAAACATTAATGAAGCTTACTAGGGTGTATTAGAGGATAATCAAGTATCCAGGACAAGAACAAGGTCGTTTGGGAAAAATCTCACTTGAAAACACTCCCACAATAAGCAAGTTTGTTAAAAGGAGCTTCAAGAACATACTTTTAATATGTAATTTATTTATATTTGTTTTAACTTGTCAATATTTGGGATAAGTTGAAATAATTTTGAGGTTGGTTGGTACCTGGGAAGGACCATGTCTAGCAGGACCTAGGAGAGCTTTCATTCTCTAACGAATGACCTCATTTAGGGAATCTCATTGGGACTTGGTTTAAAGGATTGAGAGGATCCAATTAGTGTTTTGAACCCCCCCCCCCCCCCCCCCCAAGGGACCTCACTCGATGAACCTTATCATAGCATTTATTTGAGGAACTTTCATAAAGGAACCTTATCTAAACAAACACATACAAAGTAAATTTACTCGAGGAACCTCATCTCGAGAAACCTCATTTGGTTGACAAGAAAGTATATATTATTACTACTATTTAATACCATTAATGTCATGTTTTCTAACATTTGGGAGCTCGAGAAAACTAGAACTTGAGTGGGTTCATTCTTTGGACCGCTGGCCCATTTGGAAAAAAATCCCATCAACCATCACAAACGAAATCTTTGTGCTTAAATATATGGATCTTTAGGAGAAGCAGAGAAAATTCCAATGAGAATAAACTATAAGGATTCAACCCTATGTCCCAGTGTTCTTCAATTGTAAGGCAAGAATATTTTGCAATCGTCATTATAAATCTGTAATTAATTTATAATTTGTGTCTTTCCCTATTACAAATACGAGTTTTGAATCACGTTTAATAATTAGTTTGATTATACTAATGATTTGGGTTAATTATGAATGATATAAATCTATCATGCATTGAATACTTGTATCGTGATGATTAAAACATGAAATTGATGGATCAAATGATGTAGATCTAAAATATTGTTGATGTCTTATAATGAAACTTCATCATTATGAATTATTCCCATGTTAATTTGAGGTTTAAGGATGGAATTAATGATGAAGAGACTCTACGATTATTTAACAATAAGTTTAGTTCAAAAGTTTGAATCTTTAAGTTTTGGTCTTCTATTTTATGTTCTTGAACACATAGGATTGTGTAAAAAGGTTTAAAATTGTATTCCCATACTTTTATTTGGTTATGACATTGATTGAGTACTGTTTTGAAGCTTCGTTTGGCCATTAATGGAGGTTTTGAGACTTCATCTTCATCATTAGGATGTTTGGGATTCGGTCTAGAACCGAATCAATGTGTCCTAGGGGTGAATCGATTGGGACCATAAAATTGTATTTTTTTATTAACAACGTGCTAGCGCTAGTTTCGTATTTTTCTAATTTTTTCAAAATTGTTATAATTTTCCTACTAAATGGTGTGCCAGACTGAAATTTTGAATGGGTGATTTTAGGTTGGACTTTCTTTTAGGAATTCTCCACCTAATTCATTAAGAGATCAAACTTAGTTAATATTGAGAATAGTTATGTAGGTTAGAGATATGACCTTTGTACTATTATATTTACATCCAGTGTTAGGATTGGGTTAAAATGGGTAAATGCGCTTTTGAGCGGTATCCTATGGTCGTATGTATATATCGAGCTTAGAGAGTAATGAGTTAAAGTGTTTTGGAGATTAATTCAGTTCATGAGAGATTTAGGTCGTGGAATTAAATAAGGAAACATATATGTATGTTACGAGATAGTCAGTATATATATAAAGAGAGATGTACTCATAGTTTATAGGCGCAAATAAATTATGATTTGAATTTAATAAGGTTTAATAGTTAATAAACCTAAGAACGTAATGAATAATATGATGTTTAGGGATTTAGACTAGGTAGATGTAATACCCCGTATTTTTATGAAAATTTAAATTGGGTTAATTAAATTTAAATTGGAAATTTTATTTGGAATTAATTAAATATGAATTCGTGTGACTTGAGTTAATATTTTATATTATAAATTAAAATGTATATTACTGAGAGAATAAGTAATAAAAATTATTGAATATGTTATAGTGTGTCGTAAGTAAGAAAACGACAATTATCAATTACTTAGTCGGGACGCACATTTGAGATATATAGGGACTTAATATGAGCACTATGAAGTAAGTATAATATGTTGAACACATAGAGTCATTTTGACAGCGTAGAAGTGTCCAAAATGGTCGAACTAGTCAAAAAACTATATTCGATCATATGCATAGGGTCTCGAGTCATTTCTTGGTTGACCCGACAAGTGAAATGTCCATTTTTGACCTTTAGATTTCTAACTGATGAAGCGATACACGATTATCTACTATTAAAACCAACTCTTTGACTAATCAAATGGGGAATTAAAAATTAAAGTCGGAGGAAACCAATGGAGAGAAAGTGTGAGAGCTTTTACAAGAAAGTGAAAAGTTTCTCAAGGAGGTGAATGGTCTTAAAGGAGGAGCAACACCTGGAGACACGTTGCACCTCTTCTTCAAAGAAAATTCATAATCATCCAAAGAGTCAAGTTTCGTAAGCTTGCTTAACAATGAGTTTGTAGAAACACGTGCTAGATTATAGTATTTTGGGATAAAAACCCATCTTTAGGAAGTTTTGATTTGAGATAATATTAAATGGTTTAATAAAACTCATGATTAGGATTATATATTTTATTGATGATTTCAAAATTTGAGAAAAGCGTGTGATTCAATTGGATATTAAACTATCTAACTAGAAACGAAGTGAACTCATACGAATCTGAAAGTCAAACGCATGTGAAATCGTTTTAGAAAATGACGAACATTGTATGTTGATTTTAGGTCTATTTTAAGCGAAAATTGGTAGTGTGCTTAAGATTTCCTATATAAAATCATGTTTTGAACAACTTTGTAGTTTTAAGTTTTTTCAAAATCGAATATGAAAAGCCTCAAATCGACATTTTATAAATGTAACTTTATCGAGAAAACGGATTATTGGGAATTAAATTATAATTCGGGCTTATTATAATGATTATGAGTTTTGTACCAGTAGGTACGAGTTGAGAGTATCTGCTAAAATAATTAATTAAACTATTTATATCCCTTCGATTAACAAGAGATGTTAGGAATAAGGGAAAATGGGAATATAATGTGAATTATTAGTTTACGGGATAAACTTGAACTATACTCATTGTATATATAATATGAGTTCATGCCTATATTATGTTGATTGTCATATTATGTGTAATGGCATACCTAGATACTTGTTATCATAGGAGGTTACGCGTAGTGGGTAATGTTATCTTTGTTTGCCCATTAGGGACTATTTCGATTCGTGCCCCAAAACATAGCATTTACATTGTCATTACCTTGAGAGATAGTAGTGTATTCACGATCATTTGTATACGTTAGGCATGGGCATCATCCTTATGGTACTAAGGATTATGCTTGCCTACATTATGTGTTATCGTTTTATAGGTTGAGGTTTCACACCTATCCTTAATCCTTAATTTAGTACTTGAGGTACGTAGGGACTATATAGAAAAGTATGCATGCATCGCGAGTTTGATCGTTTAGATCCCTTATTCGTATATGTATATATTAGATATTGTAATATATTCATATACATACATTTGTGATACTCTACTCTGTTGTGTGTTGTAGAAATGATTGTTGTGAATGTTTAAATTTACTTTAAGCATGTGAACCTAAGCGGTTAAAATAATGAGAATAAAATGATGAAGAAAGTAAGATAATATTAACATATCATATGGGAGATACGGATGGGTTATGAGATTTATATAAATTAATAAGGATTAATTGAGTGGTCTATAGTTGGTTAGGCGGGTAGCTTAACTAGGAAGGAATATTATAATATGTTATGTGTGCACAGTAAGTGAGAGCTGAGGACTCATGTGAGAGTACGCACATCTATCATGGATATTTACACTACTCACAATACAACATTTTAAACACTTATAAATATTTTAAAAACATTTTCGAAGCTCTGACCAAAATAAAATCTATTTTTTTCAAAACCTTTTAGGTATCCAGCCTCAGGTACACTAAGGTTAGGAGATTCATTGCAGAGTTGATGTGTTGCAGTGCTATGGATACTGCAGGACCTCGAGCTTAGACACATCTATCTTTCCTCTCATCTAGCTAATGATTCAATATTTCAATTTGAGCGTGTTTTCTCATTATCTAGAGTTTACATTTGGTTTTTAGTATTACATTTGTACTAACCGATTTGTCTCGGTATTGTACTTGGATTGTATGAAGATTTAGATTTGGATGTGTTATCTGATTATTATGCAATTAAATTTATTGTGGTCATTATTATTATTATGGCGGTTGTGTTAGTTATTACTTTGTTCTTTAATTATTATTATCTCTGTTAATTAAAATTGACATCCGTCTTATTAGGATATTTAGTGATGAAAAATAAATATTTTTTCGATAATGATGCTAAGAAAGGACTATTTATGAATCATGTTTAATTGAATAGTAGACTTATCACCTAATATTTTAATTAGAAGGGTGTCACAGTAGACGCTTGAGTGTATGTGGCATCCTACTTGGTTATATATGTTCAACATGGTTTTGAGAGATAACAAACCTAATTGATATGATGATCCAATATTCAAGGATTTGGATGTTTTGGGTATGCTTGAGTATATGCGTTATCCAATATCTATATATTATTTGTATATATATTGTGTTGATTATGTGAACATACCTTTACTCGTGGTGAATCTATCGATTGTGGGTTTTTGTTGGATACCGGGATCGTGTAAACACACTAGTTGAAATGGGCAGGACGTAGTGGAGGTCATTATATTAGATCATACAATCAAAGGTCACTACTTTATGATAAGAGAATGTACAATTACTTAACCCATCAACATGGTCTGGGTGTGGGTGGTTGGTGGTGTTACTGCGTAGTGATCGCCTCATTATTTACTTGTGTGTTTTTCTTAAGCCCGTCGGGTGCTAAATTTCTACGGACTTACCATTAGAGGCATGAGATGGACAATAGAGGTAGTGGCATTCACGTGATGTAATACCTAATGAGAAAAAACTAATATAGTCTAAAAATATATAATTGAGAATGAAATCTATGTCATGTTAACTAATTTATGTGGTTTACTTGTATTTTCCTTGTGAATGACATTAAAAGGGTTGGTACTTGGGTTATATTCTTATACGTGTAGCTAGTTACATCCTCTTTTCAGGACACATAGGTGTTATTTATCCTTTATGGTAGTTTGGAGAAGAACATGTTTAATTAAAAAGATATTAAAATCGAGAAAGCATTATTTTTATGAGACTGTGAATATCTTAATATAAATATATGTGTGGACCTTGCGGTGAAATCCTTTTTGGGTAATTAGTAGCATTCTATGTTAGTTGTTTCTTACGTGATATTACTTAATACTCTAGAGATAAATAACTTTAGTACAATTTTGCCTTGGGCTCGGACATGCGCATAGTATTGCACTTAAATGAAAGGTGAGATACTTATTGCATGTGAGAGACGATGGGCGGCTTATTTATTGTAAATTAGTCGCACGATTTATATTTATGTATTGGAGATATTATTGAAACTTTAGGACGTTGACCCAAATTTATAAAATGTTTTCAATATTATTGTATATACATCTTAATAGGGTTGAACGATCAGACTTGCAGTTGTGGCGATCTAGCTTGATATCCATATAGTTGGAGTCGTTGGTTCATTTTAGTTGTTCATATATATTGAGGAGTTGCATTCAGATGAGGTTTCACGTGTACTCTATTTTGTTCATTTGAACAATTGTAATAAAAGATTTGATTTACTGGATTCATTTATTTGAGTTCAGTTATTTCAGTTCCATTATTCTTCTTGTCATCTTTTATTAAATTTTTATTATGAATTTTTTGTTGTAGTTTTTGGTTTATCGTGATGATGACAATGATATAAATTACTTTAGTTCTCCCTGTATTTTTTCTCGGGCCTAATCAAACAAGCATGGAAAATTAGGAGTGTTACGAACATCCAAACTTTTAACAAGTCCCTGCGGAAGGTCAGGAGCATGTAAAGGAAGAGGGAAGTGGACAAAGATGTTGCTCTAACAGCCGCAGTCCTTAATGGGACACAATGTATCTGCGGTTGATGGTCTGCACATTCCTATATTTGATAATGTTGTGGCCAACATTTCTAGGTTGGTCTTACTTACCCTATTAGTTGGGAGAAAAGTCAAGGATCGGTTAACTCTGAGCACATCTCCATCTCAGCATCACTGCCACGGATGTCTATTCCCGTGGATGCAAATATCCCATCTCTTCTAAGTAGGGTCATTCCTTCTCGTTCGTGGCCTTATATACGATAAGCGAACCAAAAATCTCCATGTGATACTTCTTCTTCCGCAGTCCTCTTGATGAGAAGGATTTCTTATCCTTATGACATCAAACATCTATTTGAGGAAGATGCTAAGGATTTAGAGGAATACCAACTCTATTATCTTCTCAAGGTAAGTTTACCTAACCATATACCATCGCGACTTTTTTATGTTTACTTGACTAACTTCTAGTTTATTTCTTCTAAGCTACTTAGGCTTCTATGAGTTAGAGAGAAAAATATGAAGAACTCTATAATGTACATAAGTCTGTGTAGTTTATACACCTAGCTTAAATATCAAAAACTAAGGCATCTTCTTTTGAGGTTCAAAAGGCGTCCATGAAAGCTTCTCTTAAGTGTGCTCAACCCTAGTTAAAAGTCGGGCAAAAATTTTCTTAAGATTCTCTTAAGATGATGACATGGTCAAAAATCAGATCGGGGAGAATGTTAAGTAGGTTGTGGATGCTCTAAAGGTTTCCGAGGCAAAGTGACTAAAGTCTACCAAATAGGTCGTAGCTAGTGATGAGAAGGTTAGTTAAGTTAAGATTAAGATGAAACCTGTAACCCAAAACCACCCACATCCATGAAGAGGGAGAAATTGGGAGAGCTTTTGGGAGCCAAACTAAGAGAAGAAGGGTGTGTTCTTCATCAAATCTTCGTCTTCATCAAAGGAAATTAGGACATAAGAATTAATTCAGGCAAGTAGTTAATCTTGCTTTCATTTAATTTGCAGTATTTCGATCCATATCATGGTGAGTGTAAATCATATTCATTTTTTTTTTTTTGGGGGGGGGGGGGGGGGGGGGGGGATTATCGCATAGAGAATGTGTGTTTATGAATTGGAGAGTTTACGCAGATTAAAGGTAAAATTTATATGTTGTTGTTAATGTCAAAAAGTGTACTTGATCTAATTTTATAATCACAGATAAAATATAGAATTGAGATGAGATACTTAAAAGAGAGACGCAAGGATTTAAGTGGTTCGGTTATGTAAGAAAACCTATGTCCACTGTTATGGTATTGATTTAAGAGATTACATAAAGATAGTTTTTCTTGTCAATAAGAATATCCTAGAATCCATTCTATTTGATGAAAGGAATACAATGTATTTATAGTGACCTGGAGATTAAGGGTTGGAATGCCTTTATACATTTAAGCATTTACACCCAAACACCTGTACATAATGAATGTGATGCTTGGTTATATGAACCATGTGCGATAAGACCTTTGGTTGTACTTCCCGTGTGGTGGATTTTCATTTATATTGATGGTCAGCATTCTCCATGTTGGTCGACATGCTTGGTAAGCAACTATCTGCTAACTAGGATTTATGCCACATACGGAGACACTTGTCCACTTCTGATTGGTACACGTAGGTGGATAATTTTTTGTATTAACAGAAGCCCCCAATACGTCATCCCTGATGCTTTTACCGAAAGGATGGAGTATATTTTCTTTAGTGTTGGTCGGCGTATGCCAAGATGCGGGACTTATAAAAAACGTCCCTGTTTTGAATTTGAAATGGAATTATTGTAAAAAATTTGAAAATTAGTGAACCATCAAAGGATAAATTAGAATTCTTGTTTATCATAAATGCAAAGTCGTCACAATGTCAATCATCATAGAAAGTCATTTTATGCAAGATTTCCCAGGTATGCTATAAAAGCTAAGATTTTTCCGGATTTCCTTTACCAAACCTTTCCAAGCTTTCGTACTCTACTTCTTCTCCGAGTTCTCTATTTTTGAGCTTTCTCTTTGCATTCTTCCTTCACTTCAGCCCCCATTTTCTCTATAAGCTTTATTTTTCCCCTTTCATTTCGCTTTCTGTCTTTCTTTTACTATATCCATGGTTTACATTGTACATGGGTATTTTTTAGAGGAATTTAGGGGGGAAAGGAATATTCCTGATTGGGTTGAATTAGAAATTTCGATAGCCCCATTGCTTGAGGGTCACTAGATTCCTTCTTTGTTTATTGCAGAATGTTGATTCACAATCTCCCCAATAGGTTTTATTTAGAATTTTGCCAATATTTTGATGTCGTCCCAGCTAGGCTAGACTTATATACTTAGAGAGTGGTCAATGAGATTCATAGGCTGAATCAGATACATGGAACCCATATTGGTATCCTAGAAATGATGTTTTATTAAAAATGGGTTACTATTGATAGTACATACTATTTGAAGACTAGGTTTGTCAATAGGGCCTTAGTGGACAATTTTCCAGACTCAAATAGGGAATATTTTGGTTATGGAGTCATTTCAAAAAATTGCCAACACGCTCCTTTACAAACAAGAAATGTGTATGATGGGACTAGATGCCCCCAAGTGGGTCATGGCATAGGTAATTGGTTTTATTGTTGTACTCCTCTGTTTTGTTTACCAATTATTTGATAATATGCTATTCAATAATTTCTATTCTTAAAACTATTTTTGCATAGCTGAGAGTAAGAAGAAGTGTCCGAGAGGACGTCACTATATATTAATTGAAGTTTCTTTGGAGCATCCATCAAAAAATTAGTGAGGAACACCCCAGAGTAGCCTCTTATCTACTGCAGTACAATAGCTCTATAACTTTGTTCGTTGCTCGGCCCACTACTTCTTTAGTTGCTGACAACATCAATCTTGAGAAGAATCGATCTCTACTTCATCTACTAAAGAATTTACTGGTCCAGAAAAGGATTTGGGGACTTTTTCATCTTTTAAGTCCTTAGATGTTTCAGTTATTCCCTCTTCTCTAATTGTTTCCATAAGAAAAAGACAAATCCCATACTTGATTATTGGAGCCTTGTCTCCTCCTACCAAGAAAGCTACTGGGAATGCTAATAAGCCAAAAAAAAGTATCCAATTCTTCTGAGAAGGAGAGTGTTCCTCAAGTCATCACTCCTAAGGAAATAAATATGGATGCTCCTCACTTTAGGAGGTTGAAGAAAAGCTTGCTTGAGAAGCAAGTGGAAAAAAGCTCTATCGACTAGGAGTTTATCAAAAACATTCAGCAAGACTTGACTGTTGTTAATTCATCATCTATTTATATTCATCCTGGTAATGCCAGGAAATTAATAAACACTGGTACTCACTCTATTGATAAAGAATATCTTGCCCCTATGTTGAGATAGAAATTGGTAGAAAATGCTTGCCAAAGTTTGGCATTGATAATCCTTTTTGATTAATTACCCCTTGATTTCTTTTTCTCTTGATGCTCCCTCTAATATGATGATGGTATTTGTCCAATTTTTAACAAACTTTAATAAATTGCTTGAAAAAGACGGGCAACGTCGTTCTTCTGGTGGAGAAGTTGAAGAGGCCCTTGAGGGTCTGAGGAAGTCTGTTGAGGCTTATAGGCAATTGTTAGAGTCTAAGTAGAGTTGGGATGAGGAGAAGAAGAAGCATGTTAATAGGACCAATCTTCCTGAAGGAAAGTTGTTCAGTGCTAAGACCACTTTGACAGCAGCTGAAGGAAAGTTGGCCATTACCGAAGCTAATTTTTCTTTTGCTGAGAATAAGACCAAGATGGTCAAGGAAAATTGACTAAAAATCAACGTATCCTAATATCTACAGAGGATAAAGATGCTCGTATCCTCTGAATTGATAGCAGAGAAGGCCAAAAATAAGAATCTTAAGGAGGACTCCTTTAACAAGGTTTGGGAGAAAGCGTTTTAAGCTTCCTCTTCTTAAATTGGGTTCATGAGAAAAAAAGTCTTTCAAGGATGGCTAGTGGGAGGCCCTTAGGGAGGTTGGCACCTAGTAGAATATGAATTATTTCAGAGGCATGATCCAGGTGTAACACCCCATCCTCCCCGGGAGAGCGAACGGAGCGCTACTATCGATAAAACTAAACAATTCCACAATAACAAGGTATAGAGAATCTAAATCCCAATATAGAAAAGAAACCACTAATCTGAATCTCTTCAAATAAATACAGCAATTCTCTCGAAATAATTACAACAATATAACTATCTCGAAAATAATTAAATCTCTAAATGATCTATACATCAAAATAAACACAATTCTTACAACTTGTATTAAAAATCTTCCCAAAAGAATCCTCGCTAAAATCAATCTCCAAATCGCCCAAAATCCGCCCTAACCTGCCACTAAAAGAAAATATGGGGAAGTACACATTACGAGAGGAAGATGCTCAACAAATATTAGCGGTGAATAAAACTTCACAATACGAATACGAATATTCAAATCAAATGCGAATTTCAGAAGCAATTATATCAATATAATTTCTCAACAGCACATTAACCGGGTCACCAGGCCTCACCACCGTACCGCACCTATGCATTTTTCTAGCATATCTGAAAAAAGGAATATTGGTGGGTGCCCAACTTCAATGCCATATTAAAATCTCATGACAACATGCTCAACACCAAATATAATACCATATGAATCGAAATTAGATTCCAATAATAATTTTCCAGATTTCCAAATGAATTTAGCAATTCAAATATGAGTTCAATAATCACATGAAATCAAAGGGAGTAACACTCGCGAGATTAAGGAGCATATTGTGTAAAACCCCATACCTAAAAATCATCACATAATCTCAACCTCAAAATCTAAACACATCATCACGTTCCTCTCGCACAAATAATCAAATCTCGTTCTAGCCCAAACTCGAGAAAATACCAAATAAGCCTTCTAATCTAAGGTTGAAATCTTGAATAAGTTTGGGGCTATGGTTTGTATATGAAATGGAGTAATTTTGGAGAGGTCTTCTGGTTGAAAAGTTTGAGAAAAAAGTGATTTGAAAAGCCAACCACGAATGTGTTGATATATAAAGGATTAAGAGTTTGATTAAGAAAAGAGTTCTAATCAGATACAAACACTAAAAATTTTATTCCGGACGATCGGACCTTTGGAATTAGATGCAATTTTACAAAGAATTATCTGAAGATGAGAGGAAGCTACAGAAAAAAATTCAACTCGATCGGACTGTTCAATATTTATAATATTTTGTTTTTGCTAGAAAATTTTATGTTTTGAGGACTCTTAGAGAGTTTTATGTTTTGAGGACTCTTCTATATAGTAAAAATTCAATTAAAACACCATTTTAATTCCAATTCTGAAACCGTTTGAAATCCTCATATTTAAAAATAAAATCCAACATATTTGAGCAATAAAAATAATTTTACCTGAAAACTTTATTTTCCTCTATATTTTGAAAATACCCCAAAATTACGCGGGTTGTTACACTTTCCCACTAACAATGGAATTTCTCCCTCGAAATTCTCCGAATACCTAACTCTCAAAAGTTAGGCCAAAAATCTCCAAAAATAATCTCGTCACCAAACAATAATTTCCTCACATCTAATCTAGATGCCTAACACAAAATGATCATATAAAATTTTGTCTCCATGTACGCGCCACATAAACGCAACAGACCCAAAATCAAAGACCCGAGGGTTGTCGTATACCTAAGCTATGATAACACCTGTGATACCCCACCCAATTAAATATAGGGTGATCAGTCCTCTACCAATTCAAAACAGGATATTCAGTTGGTTCATTCTTAGCATCACTGTCGAAAAACTTTTTAACATATTAATAACCTAATATAAAATTAAGCTAGGTGTCAAAACATTTCCAATTTATTAAAACCAAGTAAATCCATTTATTTCCGTCTTAAAATATAAACCATTTAACTTCCAT
Organism: Sambucus nigra; assembly: GCA_949130495.1. NCBI lineage: Eukaryota > Viridiplantae > Streptophyta > Magnoliopsida > Dipsacales > Adoxaceae > Sambucus > Sambucus nigra. The sequence continues at coordinate 228,825,055 of OX422207.1, forward strand.
AACAATTCAAGAATAAATTATAAACCATCAACATACATGGGAATATAATAAGTACTGTATAAGAATCAAATACTGAACTAAATAAGACTCGATCATACTCCCAGTTCAAAACTCCAAAGCATAAACTAAACTGAATACAATATCTCCGATAAAAGACTAGAAGTGGGTGACATATGACATAAACAAGAAGTCTAGATGAAACTGAATGGAAAGGATAGATGCATCTACTACAAGGACCTACAGCTTCCACAACAGCTGCAGCACGTCAAGCAATCCAAATCTCCAAATCTGATACTCCTATGGCTAAGCATTGATAAAATACATATATATAGCAAAAGAGAGAAGAGGAACAAGAAATGGGTTAGAGCCCGATGTGTAAAAATGATTTAGCAAGTATTTAAAACTGGTTCTTAAAACAAGTCTCATACACATGTTAGTTATTGAACTCTCACATGAGTTTCTCACCTCTCGTCTATTGTGCACGCCTAACATACATCTAATCTCCCCCTAGTTATACCTCCCAGTCTAACTAGTCAGAAACCATACTAATACTAACTATGCTCACTAGTAGTATTCTCGTATCGCCCATACAATACGCTAATCAGATAGTTTATTTCACATACTAAGTTTCATTATTCACCGTTTGAATGGTTAATATTTTATTCACTAAGATTATTTTATTTCTAATTTATTTTATTTCTCATTTCCATTTTTATCTACTTCTTTCACAAAGTAGAAAGTTACCCAAGTACACTCATACATATATATAGTCTCATCATCCCTATATATATACACTAATCCTGCACCCTTAGGTTAAGACCACTTGGTGCAATGTAATGATTATTATTATTACCAAGTCTACCAATTTCACACAGTAGAAATATTCACAAGTTCATATATATATATATATATATATATATATATATATATATTGTGGGTACCCGAAATTTAGAACCATGGGCCCGGACGAGTAGCCCAGTCCTAACGGCCCAAAGTCCGAGCCCCTCATCTCTTATTGATCCGGTCTCCCCCACGTTCCCACAATCGGAAGTTACACGGGAGATGAAAAACGTGGAGAAACCCATCACCTCCACTTACCTGCATGTACATGTATATATTAAGCCCTAGGTCCGGGGCAAAAGGACAAGTTGTATTCTCTGTAATCACTCTCCGGAGTATATAGAAATAATATCGACTGCACCACCGTGGACGTAGGCACATCTTTGCTGAACCACGTACATCCTTTATTGTGTGATTGGCATCTTATATTCCTTATTCTTTCTTGATAATCGCTTCTCTCGTATTTATTTGTGTTGCATAATAATTGCCTCCACAATTGGCACCGTCTGTGGGAACCGTTCATCTTTCCCTGAGAAGAACCCACGTCAAGAAAGGAGTTTAAGATGTCTGTCCATAGCAGCAATGCTCCCCAAGAAGGAGATATTCAAGAGCCACCTGTTCCTCGCAGGATCAGGTCTGAAGTCCGACGTTCAGGACAGAGAGATCGCCTGGAAAGACCAGCCTCAGAAGAAAGTCAGGGACCAGCGAGGTCCACGCAGATATCCAGGTTGATTGATGTGTACGAGGCAAGGCTCAACGAGAAGAGGGAGTCTTCTCTCAGATATGAGGCTGAGAATGCTCGCTTGAAAAGAAGACTGGAAAGACTCGAAAGGGAGCTTCGTCCTGATAATAGGAGACGCCCATATCGCACTCCTAGCCCTCAGGCGAGCAAATCTCTCAGCCGAGGAAGGGGCCCTAGGCGAGAATCTCAAAGGGACAAAGGGGGCAAGTAAGACGATGACCTCCGCGAACAGCTACGAAGAGATCGCCGCTACCAGAGCCCTGCTCACAGCGACAAAAACATACGAAACATGGTCCGCAGGGAGATGGACCAGCATCCCGCTCACCGCGGAACAAGATCAACTAGAGAACTCGCGAGGCGAGCTCTCAAAACCCAGATGAAGTCACCTTTCACAAGAGAAATCAAAGAGCAGGAAGCTCCTAAGAAATTTTCCATTCCAAGGTTCAAGATTTACGACGGGAAAACTGGTCCCATCGATCACGTCAGGCAATACCGACAGGCTATGACCCTCTGGAGTCACCGAGATGCCCTGATGTGTCGTATTGTTCCCTCCAGCCTTCATGATGTAGCACAGAAGTGGTTCGAAAGGCTCCCCCACCGGTCGATCAAGAATTTCAAATCCATAGCAGAACTTTTTACGGCTCGATTCATTACCAGTAGATCCCATCCCAAAAGGATGGATGCTCTACTGACAATGAAGAAAAAGCCTCAAGAGACCCTCCGAGAATACGTGAAGAGGTACTGGGAGTTATTCAATGAGATCGAGGACTGCGTAAAGGAAGTGGCACTGGCCTCCTTCAAAATTAGGCTTCCTAGTTCTTCCCTCCTCTACCAGTCCCTGACGAAAAAGGAAGCTATGACTATTGACGACCTAATGGCCAGAATCGAGAAATACGCAAAGGTGGAAGATGTCACCCTCCCTAATACAGGAGAAAACGGTTGAGCTAAGCTCACTACCAAGGTAGGTGAGAAAAATGAGAACCAGAGGAAAGGAGGAAAGAACGGAGGCAAAAATGGCTCCAAGAACGGAGGAAACCATGACGCGTCGAAAGCATTCCAGGCGGTCAACACCATCTTCAAAGAACCAATTTTCAAGGTTCTCGCGAGTGGCCCAGGAAGATGGGAGGAGGTCCCTCGAAGAGGAATAATGCGTTGAGATGTGCTTTTCACAAAGAAGGAGGACAAAAGACCGAGCACTGCAAAGCTCTTAAGTCTCACCTCGAAGAATTGTCCCAGTCCGGGCATTTGAATGACTTTGTGGAGAAAAGGGAAGAGAAAGTGACTGTCAACAGAGAGGCGAGACCCGGAAACGTGCTGGAGGATGATGCTGGACACGAGTTCGCAGTAATCCACGGAGTATCTGACGTCAAGCAGATACAAGGTAACTCAGCTCGAATGGAAATAAAAAAACTTACAGCGGTAATGCTGGCTTTTCAAATTGATCCAGCAAAGTCACAATCAGGAAAGCATCGACGAGCAGAGGACGTCAACTATAACAAGCATATTGTTTTCACGAAAGAAGATTTGATGGGAGTAAGGACCCCACATCATGATGCCCTGGTCATTACACTCGGGATATCCAACTTTGACATCGACAAGCTGCTCGTCGATCAAGGAAGCTCATCCGAAGTAATGTACCTCAACCTAATCAGGAAATTGAAGTTAAGCGTCGCCGACCTAAAGGAAGCTACTGTTCCTTTGGTCGGCTTCGCTGGAAAAATGACCATGCCCCTAGGCAAGATAGTGATGCCAGTTTATTCTGGGAACGTCTCCAAGATGATTGAGTTTTTGGTAGTTGACATCGACTCACCATACCAGGCCATCCTCGGCAGAGGATGGCTTCATGCAATGAAGGCGGTCTCCTCGACCTACCATCAGAAGCTCAAGTATGTAACCGAGCGAGGAGTAATGGAGATCCACGGTGACCAAGTAATGGCGAGGAAGTGCTTCATAGCAACCATCCGACCAAAGCCAGAGAAGAAGGCCGGTCAACCTAGCGATAAAGTTAAAGAGGGTGTGATACCTTCTAAATATCAATTAAAGTATGGAAGACCTGGAGTAGAGGAGACCAGGCTCCTCCCCTCCGAGCGTGTCATCGAGGACCTGATAGAAGTTATAGTCGAATTTGGTGACAGTAGCAGAGTCTTCTTGATAGGAGCATCTCTCACCGACCAACCTCAACCAACAAAGCAAAAAGAGAACCAAGCAACAGTGGAAACCTGGAAACTATTCGTTGATGGAGCCTCCAACTCAAAGGGGGCAGGCGTAGGCATTGTTCTCATCACCCCAGAAAACACCATCCTTGAGCAAGGAATCGGGCTTGGATTTGCAGCCTCCAACAACGAAGCAGAGTACGAAGCCCTAATAGACGGTCTCCAAAAGGCGCAAACTCTGGGAGCAAAACATTTATAGGTGTTCGGCGATTCTCAACTAGTCTCCAATCAGATAAGTGGAGATTACAATGCGAAGGATGAAAGAATGGCAGCCTACCTCGCCCTGGTGAGAAAACTAATGACGAGTTTTGAGGAGATCAGCATCCAGCAGTTTCCCAGGGGGCAAAACAGTCACGTTAATGCCTTAACAACCTTGAGTTCGGCAGTTGACTCTGACCTTAAGAGGGTCATCCTTATCGATTTCCTCATTTGTTCGAGCATTAACCACAATAGCAAGCTGCCAAACATGGAACAAATACTCTAGGTGGGATCATCCCCCAGCTGGATGGACCCCTTAAATGACTATTTAAAGGAGGGCACGCTCCCAGAGGACAAGAAAACTGTCCACCAGATAAGAGTCAAAGCTGCTCGCTTTCACTTATCCACAGGAGGCAACTTGTATAATAAGTCCTTCTTCGGTCCCTACCTTAGATGTGTCCACCCAGGCGATGTCGAGCAAGTGATGCACGAGCTTCACAAAGGAATCTGTGGAGGTCATGTCGGAGGAAGGTCTCTAGCCTTTCGAGCAATGAAGGAAGGCTATTGGTGGCCATATATGCAAAAGGACTCCACAGTATATGTCCGTAAATGCCTGAAATGCCAACTTCACGCTCCTATGGTCCACCAACCTGCCAGCGACCTAAAATCCCTGACCAGCCCATGGCCCTTCACCTAATGGGGAATGGACATCGTGGGACCACTGCCCACCGCTGCCGACAATCGCAAATACCTGTTGGTTTCAACTGACTACTTCACCAAATGGATCGAGGCAGAACCATTGGCAAACATCCGAGACGCTGATATAATAAGGTTCATATGGAGGAATATAATCACTCAATTCGGAATCCCCAGAACCATCATCACTGATAATGGGACACAATTCGAGAGTGGCCCCTTTCAGAACTTATGTAACGAACGGGGGATTAGGCACAACTTTAGTTCGGTGGCCTACCCTCAGAGTAATGGGCAAGCAGAAGCTTCCAACAAAACTGTGATCGATGGATTGAAGAAGCGATTAGAGCGAGCCAAAGTCGCATGGGCAACCGAGCTACCCTATATCCTATGGGCATACTGAATAACTCCTCAGCGAGCAACAGGAGAAACCCCATTTTCACTAACATATGGAATGGAAGAAGTCATCCCACTAGAAGCTGGTTTGCCAATAATGAGATCCGACCTTGTCGACCAAGGCCAGAATGATGAGGCATTGCTCGCTGAACTCGACCTCGCCGACGAGCATAGAGAACCTGCCCCAGTGAAGCTTGCAAGCTATCAGCAACAGCTCGTAAAGCACAACCACAAAAGGGTTAACCCGAGAAGATTCCAAGTTGGGGACTATGTTCTAAGAAAAGTCCTGGGCAACGCGGTGAAGTCATCAGATGGCAAGTTAGGCCCAAACTGGGAAGGACCCTTTAAAATAACTAAAGACGACCTACAAGGTGCCTATCATTTGGAAACGATGGAGGGCAGAGAGATACCACGAGCATAGAATGCATCTAATCTCAAGAAATTCTATTTTTAGATTCTCGAGGAATTCTATTGTTGAATCTTTTTCTTGTATTTGTTATGTGAAGGACAGTTCATTTCCCTTATTACTAATGAAATCAGTAACAGTTGCATTTCATCACACATCTTTTCCAAATCACAGGCACGATGGTCGATATAGCAGGAGAATACCCCTCCTCAGGTCATCGTCATGAAACACGAGAGACCTCTTAGCATTGCCCCTGGAAATATATAAATCCCTACAGAGGATTCTTAGGCAATGCGACCAGAATTTATACTGGCCATCAAACCTACTTTGGTTGAGCAAAATCCTGATCGGATGAAGACATCCAATACCAGGTGTGTCCTCGCCAATTTCCCTACTTATGCCTAAGGGAGTGTGATGACACAACCTAAAAGGTAAAATGGGGCATAATGGTATTTTGGTATTATACTGGACTAGGGGACACTTTCATGAAAAAACAAAAAGGATTATGAAGCAGCAAGAATATAAAAAGATTGGATGAACACGTTTAGTCGGCAAAATTGACCAAAACACGAACTTTTCATTAATCCCTTATATTTACAACAATGATAATACATGTTTAGTCGGCGAATCTTGCCCAAAGCATTTACATTATCAAAGGTTTCATTAATCCCTCATATTTACAACAATGATAATACATGTTTAGTCGGCGAAGATCGCCCAAAGCATTTACATTATCAAAGGTTTCATTAATCCCTTATATTTACAACAACGATAATACATGTTTAGTCGGCGAAGCTCGCCCAAAGCATTTACATTATCAAAAAGACAAAAGAATAATAACTTGCAGAATCTCAAGGAGGTGGAAGCCTCCGAACAAGATAATCTGCCACTCTAGCTCTTCGTCCATCATCAGGAGCGGGGACTAGCTCTTCCACAACCTCATTTGTGTCCGACTCCAATAGTTGCCGAGGAATAGCATCAATGGGGATCCATCGATCATCCCTCCTGAATGGGTTGGGCATCAGAGTGTAGGAGGACATCTCGTGACGATACCATAACACCGAGTTCCTCGGGACCTGAAGCTCTTTCAAGGCACTTAACCACCCTCTGATGAAAGAAAGTTCCTCGAACTCAGATAGTCTTGTTGGAGCATCTAGCCAGCCTTGATCATGACCGTCAGCCCACGCTTGTCGAGGACCTTTCTTGAATAAGTGCCGGAATCGGGTAACGTCCCTTTGAATCCCAGTAGTAATTACATATGCTCGCCGGACATCATCACGGAGCTCTTGAATCTCCTTATCACGCTGTTCTTCTGCTTCCCTGTTCCTGCCCCTGGTGCTCCTACCAGCTCGCAGGAGGGGAGGACGAGTGGAACCTCGCAACATAGGAGGAGTATATCCAGCTCATGACGAGGAGGAGCCTTGTAGAACCTCTGAAACAGTTCTCAGCGCATGCTCTCTTAGTTGTAAGACCTCCCTCCTCAGGTTTTCATTCTCCTGCTGCAGTAACTCCCCAACTTGGTTAACCACGGTGTCCTCTAGGAGTCTGGTTCTCAGCACATTGACTTCTTCTTGCACTGAAGCACCAATATCCTCCATCTCCTGGAGCCTGTCCTTCAGCTTGACCATGACCTCAGACTGCTCCTTATACTTTTGATTCCTTGACTTAAGAGATTTGCAAAGTCTAATAAAGGCCTGATGAACCTGAGGACTGGCATTGGGACCAAGAGTCCTGCCCAACTGAGATGTGGCAGGAATATACTCTTCTACATCAGTCAACTACAAGACATAAAAGGGCAATGGAAAGAAAAATCAATCAATGCACTGGAAAAAGAAGCCTTTTCATTTCATTAATAAAAGTCAAGTACATCGAGCAGAAATTAAAAAAATTACAAGAAAAAATACAAGAATAGTCCTAAAAGTAGATCAACTAGCAACCTTAGGCTGCCTAGAGGTGGCTGGATGCTTCCCCTTGTCAGCAGTAGTAGAGGCATCCCCCTCTATAGGGATGCCCTCAGTCGCCTGGGCAGGCAAGCACCGATAGGACTTGTCTGGGAGGCAAGATCAACACCCTCGATGGCTGGGGCAAGGGCTTCTTTATCCACAGTTGGCCTCGGACCCGGGTCATGCTCGTCGAACAGAGGAGATTCAGCATCAACCCTAGCAGCTAAGAGGACCTTGTTCCAACCCTTCTTGAAGTTCAAATGGATGATGTAGTATATCTGAACCTCGACGTCTTCGTAAGCAGTAGTCCACCCAGAGTTATATGAATCCTCCTTGATGGTGGCTACCTGGGACTCTTTCTCCTTTAACTGCTCAATCAGAACCTTGTTCTCCTCCACGACACCCAGCTTGCTCGAGCAGACTAGGTCATAGGCCTGCCTTAGCTCGCTCAGCTCCTTAACCGCAGCATCCCTCTCTCGTTTAGAATTGATGAGGGCCAGATCAGAGGAAGCTCGGGCGGTGTCAGCAGTCTTTAAATCAGCCTCCACCTGAGAACCCCTGACTTCCAGAATGGACTTATGCTGCTCCAGCTCGCCATTCCTTCTCACCAGCTCGTCGCGAGAACGATAGATCACGGCGAAGTCAGTCACAAACTGCCAAAAATAAAGAAGAGATCAAGAAGGAGAAACAACTAAAACTTGTTAAAGAATTGAAAAACGGAAAGGATCTTACCAAGGCTAGCCTCTGGCTAGCTTGTAGGGCCAATTAATTAGACCCCAACGCCCTCTGGCGATCTGCAATAAGAACTTCCCTCTCGAGCAGCGCAGGTGCCAGCTGAGGAGAAATGGAAACTGAGGCCCCCTCGGGCAAAGCAGACACCGGGACCAAGGCTTGCCCAACCTTCATCCTTGACTCCATCTTTCTCCTCTCTTCCTCTTTCTCCTTATACATTCTCTTCCTCTCCTCCATCCTCTTCTTTTCCTCCACCTACTTTCTTTCCTCCTCCTTTTTTCTCTCCCTCTCTCTCACCTACTCTTCCTCTCTCCTCTTCCTCTCTTGCTCCTGAGTAGAGGATCGAGAACTAGTAGCCACGGCCCCAGAAGTAGACTTTTGTTTCTTTGACCTCTGTGCAAGAAGCACGTGGTCCTCCTCATCATCATCTCTAATCAAGTTATTTCTTGGAGGCATCTCTTCACCTGAACTGCTAGAAGTGATCGACGATCCTCGAGCTTTAGAATCCTCCTTACAGTCAGAAGAACTGCTACTGTTAGAGCTCCCTTCACCCAAATTACTCGCAGCTCCTGCAGGCTCACTTTCAGAGCTGATCTCCTCCTTATCCAACTGGATAAGCTCAGCAGTAGTCTCTTCGAAGGAATCAAACTCTGGTACACTATCCACAGGTCGTGCTACAAAACTGGAGCCTACGTTCTTATACTCGAGCAAAAAGGCAGCAGACCTGGGATGCTCGCCGTCACCCAGAGGCTCCCTGATATTCCAAGCTTTCACCAACTCCGAGATACGAACCTCGCTGAGAGCAGGCTCCAAATTCTTTGACCTCGCTGTGAAAGAAAAAGCAAAGAGGGGTTAGAAAAGTCACAAATCAGCAAAGGTTGAAATAACAGTACAATGCCTACCTATATATTCTTCCCCGTAAAAAGGAACAGTGAACCTCTCAGACCTCGACCCTTCAAACTGGGGAGGGAACTACCAATTCCTAATGAGGAAACCCTCTTGACAGTAGTCCTTATGGGAATCAGGTAGGTTTACTACCAATAACCTATCACATCTCCTAGATTTAAGGTATAAGACACCTGAACTAGTTCGAGAAAAGGAATAACAAAAATAGATCTCGGCAAGTCCTAACCTAGTACCATACAACTGATTTATTCTATGGACACCATTTACTATTTTCCACACATTGGGCGAGCATTGTACATGAACAATATTGAAATAGCCAAAGAAATGCAGAAACAAATCATTAGGAGGGAAAGTGAGTCCCCCCTGGGAAAGTAACAGAACATGGATCAAGTGGGTATCATCTATATCCCTAACGTTCCTAGGAGGGGAGGCACAACACTCAATATCCACCCACTCAGGGATGTCGTAGAACTTTCTAAATTCAGAGATTGAACTATTTCCAATCTTCGCCATTAAAAAACTCAAGAAAAGCTACAACCCAGAGAGAAAGTGCAAAGAAAGGGCACGAGAAACTTACAAAACAGAAGATCGGTTCAAGTGATGAAGAAGCACGAGCTCAAAACGACTAAGAAGAAATGGGAATGGGGATTGAGAGAAGAAGATACGAGACGCTAGATTTCTCAGAAGAAAGAAGAGTACTGGAAGGGCTGAAGCGACGGAAGAAAAAGTGGCTATCCCACCAAGCCTTCAATTCTAATCATAGCGCACAATAAGCGAAGCGGGTGCCGCCAAATCAACTTCACAGTTTTCTAAGAATCACAAATCAGTCATAATGGCTGATCATTTAAATCCATTGAACCCATAAACATGGCCCAACAAATTTAGGGGCAATTGTGGGTACCCAAAATTTAGAACCAAGGGCCCGGACGAGTAGCCCAGTCCTGACGACCCAAAGTCTGGGCCCCTCATCTCTTATTGATCCGGTCTCCCCCACGTTCCCATAATCGGAAACACGAGAGATGGAAAACGTGGAAAAAACCATCACCTCCACTTACCTACATGTACATGTATATATTAAACCCTAGGTCCGGGGCAAAAGGACAAGTTGTATTCTCTGTAATCACTCTCCGGTGTATATAGAAATAATATCGACTGCACCACCGTGGACGTAGGCACATCTTTGCTGAACCACGTACATCCTTTGTTGTGTGATTGGCATCTTATATTCCTTATTCTTATCTTGATAATTGCTTCTCTCGTATTTATTTGTGTTGTATAATAATTGCCTCCACACACACACACACACACACAGATATATAATATATATATATATATATATATATATATATATATATATATATATACTAATCCTGCACCCCCGGGCTAAGACCCCTTAGTTCACATCATCCCTATACATATATATATATATACTAATCCTGCACCCCCAGGCTAAGACCTATTAGTGCACCTATCCAGAACATCCTGCATCCCCGGGGTAGCACCCATTAATGCACCTATCATTAACAATTCATCACCCTCGGGTTATCACCCATTAGTGCGCCTAACAATAGAATCTTGCATCCCCGGGTTAGCACCCATTAATACGCCTATCAATAATAATCCAACACCCACGGATTATCACCCATTAGTACGCCTAAAAATAGTCATCCTTGTACCCTCGGGTTATCACCCATTAGTATACTTAGCAATAGAGTTTCTACACCCCCGAGTTATCACTCATTAGTGCGCTTAATTATAATGTTCTTGCACCCCCGTGTTATCATCCATTAGTACTCTTAACAATAATATCACATAATAGGCATACACACATCCTATTATAATTTATAGGTATTTCTCCAACTTACATACATACTCCTCATACGTATTTTAACCTCAACACTATGTATAGTATAAATATTTAGTTTACTATCTCTCTCGTAATCTCCAACGTACATTCTCTCTATACCTAAATAATTAAAGTATTAATTCTCACATACTTTTCCCGAAATTATGTCCTATTTGAATTTACTATTTGGCAATTTCTCTCACTCCAATAAACCGGCAAACTCAAAAAAGGACATTGAGAAAATCCCCAAAAATTCACTATGTCGCTCGAACCAGAAGGGTTGTCGTTTGAACGACTTCTACGTGTCGTTCGAACGACTTCGCACGAGATTCCCTCTCGCTCAAACGACTTAATGCGAGATGTCACTGTTCGTCTTCTTTCCCAGTATTCTGTATTTTTCAACCATTTATGAACCTATAACCCTCTAAGATTCAACACCTAATGCCTCATCATCAATACCCATTAACCCTAACAGGTTATAAATCATTCCTAACCTCCTAGGATCATTAATTCGTCATAAATCATCATAATTATATAAAATCCCCAAATCAATTCATATGAACCCTAGTTTCCAAATTTTTAATTAAATAACCTAATCAACCCAGATTCGTTCATCAATATATAATTCAATTTTGTAGTTCATCCTCCACATTCATGACAATATATTAACAACTAATTACCCCAACCTCTAATCATCCTTTAACCTCTAATTTTCACCCAATTCACATGTAAATCAAGGATTGAATTCACCTACACTAACATGAGTATGATTATTGCTAAAGAAAGCAAGTAATAAACAATTTCCTTAAATTGAAGGTATGAATCCTTTGGTGATGTTGGTATAGACGCGTTCCTCCCTTCTCAATATACGTGTTGGTGGTCACGGTTGTGCAAGGTGATGCCAAATGAGTCTTCTCTCTTGGAATTTGATTCTCCCTCACACCCTCCACGTCCGTTATTGATTTGTGTAACTTCACCCAAATGGAAACTCCCATAGATCATATAATTATTCTCTAATTTTCGTCCATTTAATTTTCCCAAAAGTCCAAATTACAAAACTACCCCTACGGGGTGCCGGTTTGGCCTAAAATCTCCCGGAGTCCAAATAAAATACCCGGGTAGAGTTTTCTGACTATCTCGACCCTCCTAGACTCAACGGCGTGCTCGAAATGACCATACGAGTTACCAAAAATAAATTCTCTTTTTATTCCCTTCAATTAGTCCCGACACGACTCACACGTGTGACAGACTTAAATTACCAAACTGTCGTACTTCTCACTTCCAACAATTTATCAAATGTCATAATTCCATATTACATTTCACACAATAATATTTAATAGTTCACAACAATAAGTATTAACCCTTGGCACGCTAGTTAATAATTATTTTAATTCGGATTAATAACAAATTAATTTCTCACATTTTCATTTAATTAATCCAACAACAATAATAATCGCATACTTATTCCCATAATAATAATTAATCACATAATTATTTAAATCGTCAAAAATATGGGGTGTTACATACTTCCCCCTTATAACGGAATTTTGTCCTGAAATTCGGAAAAAGTATACCAGGTATAGACCACACTGTAAAAACATTGCGCATCGCATCCTTGCGCTCCCAAGTAAGCTACTCCGTACCACCCATATAGTACGCTATCGAATAACCTTAATAATAAACACTTCACGTGTGTTTGCTTTAAATTCCAAGTTGCCCTGTCATGTAGGCTCTTACCCAAGCCTTTCTTCTTAAGTTTCACTACTTCAACTTTATTTTAGATAATCACTATCTAGCCATCTACTATTTGCACCATAGTAGATTTATCCTCTTTTCATATACATACGACTCTTTCTCATGTCGTGCATATAATTAAATTCGTTGTGCAATATATATGTTTCACACATAATATATAGGATAATATCGATTTTTCTCCGACATTTGTAATCATAACTGGTCCCCCACCTTTAACTATCAAGTAGGACAACAACAAAGTTTACCGTGCCATGCTTCTACTGGTACTCTTCCCGAACATGAACTTATTGGAGTTATTCGTACACAAACTCCACTAGTGGAAGGTACTGCTCCCATCTTCCTCTAAGATCTCAGGGTTCACATAAAATTTTCTCTCCCGCATCCGATTAGATCGCTTGTCCTGCCCATCCCTCTGTGGGTATTAGATCGTACTCAATCGCATCTTAGTACCTATAATCTTACTATCTCAGCTACATGAAAAGATCCTTGGGGATACTCTTATATTCTCTAGTGGAAGGAGCCCCTATTGGTTTCGAATTGTCCGCCCTTTTTCTAAGTCAGCTGACCCACTACAAGACTAATTTGAAGGTTACTCTACATTAAACCCATTACCACTGTTATTTGTATCCTAATACATTTTATACTCTCTTTACTCCATTCTCTTGGAAGCGTTAACACTATCATACTAACGCATGACCTTGATGACCTCAGCACTAATCATCCTAGCCATATTTCCCATTCATACTGGTATTCTACTCACGGGTCCTTTATCAACTATAGACCCTTTGGACAATTTGTACCCCTCTTCTAGGTATGAAGTTCATTATGCAATTCAACCTTTCTCCCACGATCGGTTTCTATCTTACCCATTGTGCTAAACATTAAAATTTCACTCGCATTTTGTTACCACGTCGAATGGAAGACCTCACGGTCAAATCGTACCCAAATTTCTTTCTAAATTTTAAACACACATCTTCATATGTGTTGATTGCCTCTAATCACAATATGATGCTCCTAAGAGCTATAACTTTTAGCTCCAAATTTAATTCTGAGTGTCGTCACACCCCACTCTACACCACTGCCTTCGGATTTCCTACTTTCGCTGGTCTGTTACATTTTCTCGTTTTCTTTTCAGCTTCTTCACCGATGGGTTTTCAACAGAGTCCCTCTGATTTCCCCTTTATCGACTATTTTAGGTGGTCCTAAAATCACTCCACCGTTATCTACGACTGTGTCCTGGGAACCCACAGTTCCCAAGTGAAGATTTTACTATCTCTTGCTTAAGTAATCCTCATGGTGATTTTTGTCCCGATCATTCTTTTTCGATTGCTCTATGTCTTCTGTTGAGCTTCTTCCCCCGCAATTCTTCTTACGGACCTCGTTGATCGTCCTAAAATGTTCGGTGTTCGAATCACACAGAATTTCATATAATGAGTCACCTCCATTATAATTCGTAGCAGGAGAATGTAAGTCTCATACGTAAGGGAACACAACAATCCTATCCTAAGGCTTTACATCAAAGAAAGATGCGCTAAAATCTAATAAGCCGCACAGATCCTAAGGACACTAGAACTTGATGCTCAGATACCATGGGAAGTGTACCAACCCGCGTAATTTTGGGGTATTTTCAAAATATAGAGGAAAATAAAGTTTTTGGTAAAATTATTTTTATTGCTCCAATATTTTGGATTTTATTTTTAAAGATGATAATTTCAAATGGTTTCGGAATTGGAATTAAAATGGTGTTTTAATTGAATTTTTATTATATAGAAGAGTCCTCAAAACATAAAACTCTCTAAGAGTCCTCAAAACATGAAACTCTCTAGCAAAAAAAACATATTTAAAAATATGTAACGGTCCGATCGAACTGAATTTTTTTCTTTACCTTCCTCTCATCGTCACCTAATTCTCTATAAAATTTCATCCAATTTCAACGGTCCAATCGTCCGGAATAATTTTTTTAGTGTTTATATCTCATTAGAACTCTTTTCTTAATCAAACTCTTAATCCTTTATATATCAATAAATTCGTGCCTTGGATTTTAAAATAACTTTTTTCTCAAACTTTTCAACCAGAAGACCTCTCCAAAATTACTCCCTTTCATATACAAACCATAGCCCCAAACTTATTCAAGATTTCAACCTTTGATTAGAAGTCTTATTTTGTATTTTCTCGAGTTTGGGCTAGAACGAGATTTGATTATTTGTGTGAGAGGAACGTGATGATGTGTTTAAATTTTGAGGCTGAGATTATGAGAAAATTTTGAGGTATGGGGTTTTACACAATATGCTCCTTAATCTCGTGAGTGTTACTCCCTTTGATTTCATGTGATTATTGAACTCATATTTGAATTGCTATATTCATTTGAAAATCTGGAAAATTATTGTTGGAATAATTTCGATTCATATGGTATTGTATTTGGTGTTGATCATATTGTCATGATATTTTAATATGGCACTGAAGTTGGGCACCCTCCAATATCCCTTTTTCCGAATATGCTAGAGAAATGCATAGGCGCGGTACGGTGGTGAGGCCGGGTGAGCCGATTAATGTGTCGTTGAGAAATTATATTGATATAATTGCTTCTAAAATTCGCATTTGATTTGAATATTCGTATTCGTATTGTGACGTTTTATTCATCGCTAATATTTGTTGAGCATCTTCCTGTCGTATTGTGTACTTCCCCATATTTTCTTTTAGTGGCAGGTTAGCGCGGATTTTGGGCGCTTTGGATTTGATTTGAAGATTGATTTTAGCGAGGATTCTTTTGGGAACATTTTTAATAAAAGTTGGAAGAATTGTATTTATTTTGATGTATAGAGAATTTGGAGATTTAATTATTTTCGAGATAGTTATATTGTTGTAATTATTTCGAGAGAATTGTTGTATTTATTTGAACAGATTTAGATTAGTGGTTTCTTTTCTATATTGGGATTTAGATGCTCTATACCTTGTTATTGTGGAATTGTTTAGTTTTATCGATAGTAGCGCTCCGTTCGCTCTCCTCGGGCGGACGGGGTGTTACACTAGGCTCTCCTCTAAACTTGGAGGAAGATTTTAATGATGAAGATGGATCTAAGGAATATTACCCTAAACCTATTGAGTTTGCTTTAAATACCATTGATGAAGTTGTACCTCCTACCGAGCAACATTCTATACACAATATTCAGGACAAGAAGAAGGTTTAACTCATTTGTTCTTTTTCTTTTTCTATTTATCTGTTTTGTAATAGGAGCAACCGTTTTAACAAGTTGTAACACCTTTTTGGTTATTAATGAAATCGTTTCATCTTTCCTATTATATGTGTTGTCCTTATTATATTTTTTTTGTTTTCTTGCTTGGTTGAATGAATTCTCATACTTGTGTTATGATTGTTCAATATTCGTACTAATTCTCTTACACTTGCAATTTTTAGTTTAATGCTACAAATCAGGCAATAGTTTCTACTGAATTCGACGTACTCAAGCGAAGTAGAAGTCTTTTAGAAGTTGGTCATGTTCCTTTGACTGAAGAAGACTTGGTCGGCTTTCTTGGACCTGAAGCATCTACACAAGTGAAAGATTCATACGTTCATCTCCACTATTTACTGGATAGGGTTGTAGCAAATAATGCAGCTAACTACGAGATGATTGGAGATCTACAGGAAGATCATAAATTTTCTCTGGTTTCTCTTCACTTTGACTATGAAGATAAACATAAAATCTTTGAGTGAAGGCTAGGGCTTTGAGAAGAAGTTTGAAGAATATGCTTCCATGTACAGGAGAAAAGAATTCTTGTTGAATTGACAAATAGATGAACCCATGGAAATTGCAAAATTCCTTGAGGAGTAAAATAACAAACTCAGAAATGATTTAGATACTTTGAAATAGTATTCTTCTAGTGGTAATGCTTAAGGGGCATTTTTATTGGAGACTTAGAATGCCAGGATTGTGGAGGAACTCAAAGCTCTAAAGAAATCCAAGCCTAGACAAACTTTTAAATAGCAAAGAATGAGTCGGTTCACTATTGATGAGGCTAAGACTAAGAAAATATTAGCCGACCAAGTTGCCTAGCTGAAAGCTAAGAGTCAAGATATTATTGAGTTGTCTACAAAACTAAAAGCTAAGGATAAGGCCATTGTCGACCAATCTGTGCAGTTGAAGGCAATTAGTGATGTTCTGAAGAAACTTTAACATCAAGTTGAAAAGTTAATCTTTCGATTTCACAAACAACCCAGAAAGGTGTGAATGGAAGGCTAAAATGAAGCTCTTGGACATATTGATGATCACCTTGACCAAAGCCACCGCGAAGGTTACAAGTGGGGGTGGACCAACTACTTGATTTTGCTAAAGTATGATAATAACAGCAAGCTATGGTACTAGAATGAGCATGGTCTGCTAGATTGTAATAATCCTCCTTTTAAGTTGGACATATCATGGATCCCTAATGATTTTATTCCTTAGTCCCCCTCATTTAATCAATGCATTGTAAGGCAATAATTTAAACTTTATTAATTCTCCTTATACTTTGGATGATCCTCCAGCTGGAATGGAGAGAGTGCAGCCTACTCAGCCAAGTTCTAAAGCTAAAGGAAAACATCGTATTGAATAGCTTTTCCATATTTTGTTATTTGAATGTAATAAGGTCAATATATGAATACAAATCCATATTTTTGTGTTGACAACTCTTGAGTAATTAATCAATCAGTCAACTTAGTTATTATCTAATAATGAATTATTAAACTGTAATTGTAAGGCAATAATTTCTGTTAATGCGCATAGATTTATTGATACAAGTTTAGCATTAGTTATCAGGGGTGACCAAGTTTATGAGGAATATATGCTTATATTACAATGATTAGGAATGTTTACATGTCTTCCTGCATTTAAGTTAGTCAGGTAAAACTTGTTTGTAACTTTTTTTAGTTATATTCGAAGTTTAACAGACTTCTTGTTCTTAGCTTGTCAATGACGAAGTCATATATGAAGTAAATGGTTGTGGCTAACCAAGTGTTCTGTAATTAACTTAGTTAGATAATACTTTTATTTCGTGACTTATTAATACAGATTCATATACGAAGTAATGATTATTTTTTATTCGTGACTTGAACATACAAAGTTATACATGAAGTTTAATCTTGGGTAAACAACGATTATGACTTAAATTTTTGGTGCATCTGGAATATGATAAGTTCAACCTGATTAAGTATGTTCTACTGATCAAAATATCAGTAGACAATTTCAACCTGATTAAGTATGTATGTTCTGTTGACCAAGAGATATGTTTAATTGTTGTTTTACTGAAACTTGAATAATAGTTATCTTGAACCTAAAGCAAGATAAATACAATTATGACAATCCCGTAAATCATTGATAATACTTGCAGAGGTGTTCGGCGTTCTAGGATTTTTAAATTTATCACCTTGCAAGGTCTCAAGCCGATAGGTTCCTGGTCAAATGACTACTGAGATGCGATATGGGCTATGACAATTAGCCTCAAGCTTGTTGTTCTTCCGAATGACCTTCTTAAGGACATAGCCACATTCATTAAAGTTGGCCGGCTTGGCCCTTTTGTTATAGAAGTGAGTTATCCTATGTTGGTTCGTAACATTTCTGAGAGAGGCATCTTCTCTGACTTCTTCCAACATATCTAAGTCCAATCGTAACATCAAGTCACTGGTTGGAGAATAAAAATTTAGGACCTTGTGTGTTGGTAGGCATATCTCGGCTGGCACCTTGGCTTATGTCCCAAATTCAAGCATGTATAGTTTTTCTCTAGTTTCTATTCTTGACATTGTTCGGTAGGCCCAAAGAATAAAATGTAACTCGTGGATCCAGTTTACTTTGGAAACATCAAGACTTTTCTTCTATCCATTGAGAAAAGTTCTATTTCTGACTTTTGTTTGACCATTACTTTGTGGATGGCCTGGTGAAAAATGGAGTTTTTAGATTTTAGACTAGACACAATATGGATCATTGTCAAATTGGGTTTCATGGTCTATAAAAAAGGCATAGGGCAGCGCATATCTACATATGATGTTCTTTCAAATTAACTGATACACTTTTTCATATGGCATCTCAATTAACGGCTCTACTTCCACCCCTTTCATAAAGTAGTCAACCATAATGACCAAATACTTGAACCTTCCTTTGGTGGTCGGTAGTGGTCCGACCAAGTCAATTCCCCAAATAGCAAAGGTCCAAGGCAAAATTATTGGCGCTAATTGCAGAGGACTTCTAGCACTTGTCACACTTTTTCGCAAAGGATTTATAGTCGGCCACTAATATCCCTATGCATTGATTCTTTCGAGTAAGGACCGACCAGTTGAATAAAATCCACAAGAGCCTTCATGCACCTCTCTAACAAATCTTCCACCTCTAGTGGATGAACACAGCGTAGCAAGGAGATTATTAATCCTCTTATGTATAAAACTACTTTATCCAATACATACCTTGTTTCTTTATACCAAAGCTTTTTAGCTTCTTTTGGATCGATTGGTAGAATTCCATCTTCAATATAGGTTTTGATTAGGTCTATCCAGGAAGGTCCCATATCTACAGCAATGAAATTAACCATTAAGTCCTCTTCAATTCATTAACTAGCTAAGATTTCTAATAGAATTATTCTCTTAAGCTCATTACTTATTGCTAACGCGAGCCGAGAAAGGGCATTATCTCAGGCATATACTATTCTTGGGATCCTATTCATTTATATCATAGGAAACCTGGAAATGACTTTTATGATTTTGGCAAGGTATTTGGTCATCAACTCTCCTTTGACTCCACAAAGAAGCATTTGGTTAACCACTAACTGTGAATCACTATGCGCCACTACTTGATCGGTGCCTAACGAATGGGCCAAATCCAGTCCGACTATCAAAGATTTATATTTTGCTTCATTATTTGACGCTTTGAATTGGAACCTGGGTGCATATTCAATATCAATATCATTAGGAGTACGGAGTATTATACATGCTCCACTTCCAGTCGCATATGAATATACACCCACATACAAATTCCATAATAGGATATCACTTTTAAAGCTTTCATCAGACAAAACTCCATGGTGGAATACTTTCTTATTCGTCTCTGTATATTTCTGAGCCATTTCTTCAGTTTTGGATGATTCAGGCTGATCGACTGCAACTTCAACTTGCTTTTGAGCTGAGCTCTCTTCCTTAGAAGTCTGTTTGGCAGCCAAGTGTTGTTGGTGAGAAACCTCTGGATAGGTGAACTCAATAACAAAATCTACCAAAGATTGTTCTTTCAATGAAGACCCTGGCTCATAGATAATATCATGTTCTTCCAGTTCTACTACCTAGCACATCAATCTTCCTAACTTTCAAGTCTTGTGGATCTCTTATCGAAGAGACATATCAGTATACACAAATATAGTATGTGCTTGAAAATAGGGCTTCATATTCCTAGAGGCTTTATTAATTCTTAAGGCCAACTTTTCCAAGCATGGATACCTGATCTCGGCTCCCCTGAATGCTTTGGTGGTGTAATAAACTAGTTTTGGGGTCCCATAATCTAATCTAACCAAGGTCGAGCTAATGACAGATTCAGAAATAGCCAGGTATAATTACAATTTCTCTCCCAAAACTGGTCAGGATGATAAAGGTTTTGATCCCGGGTAATTCTTTAATTCTTGGAACGCTTCTTCACATTTTGCATTTCACTCAAAAGTCTTTCACAACACCTTCAAGAATGGCAAGCATCTATTCGTTGCTTGGGAAACATATCTATTTAAAGTTGTTACTCTATAAGTGATCCATTGTACATCTTTGTTGCAAGTCGACAACTGCATTTCTATCAAATCTTTTATCTTTGCAGGATTAGCTTCAATTACCCTTTGATTAACTATGAAGTCGAGAAATATTCCTTCCTGCACCTCGAACACACACTTGGTCGAATTCAAATTCATCTGACTCTTTTCCAATTAGTCATACATCTGACTGGGATTACTGATATAATCTTAGGCCTTCTTGCTTTTTGTTAACATCTTATCAACATAAACCTCCATATTTTTGTCTATCTTCTCTTCAAATACCTTATCCACTAACCTCTGCTACGTCACTCTAACATTTTTTATCCCAAAGGGTGTTACGTTGCAGTAGTAAGTTCCTAAATTTTCATTTTTATCTAGTTATACCCAAAATAAGGATCCAATAAGCTTAAAAGCTCATATCCTGATGTAGCATCCACTAATTGCTCAATTCTAGGCATGAGAAAGTGGTATTTTGGACAGGCTTTATTTAGATCGGTAAAATCCACACACATCTTCCACTTATCATAGTTCTTTTTTACCATTACAATGTTCGCCAACTAGGCTGGATACTTAACATCTTTAATATTTAATAACTTAGGTTTTCTGAAGTTTCTCCACCTCTTCCTGAATAGTTTGATTTTTCTTCGGACTGAAAACCCTACGTCTCTGCTTTATCGTCTTGGCCTCCTTATTAATATTGAGTTCATAATAGAGGAAATTAGGATCAATCCCAGGCATATCCTCATGGCTCGAAGAAAATACATTTATCCGCTACCTTAGGAACACAATCAATTCCTATTTAAGGATTGGATCCTGTGTTGGGTAGATCTGTGTAGTCCTTTCTGGCTTGTCATCGTCCAGAACAATGCTTTCAGTAGCTTCCACAATCTGCCCCTTCACTAACTCTGTCTCATCTCGGGGATCTAAATTTTCAACTTCAAAGTCACTGTTGAGCTTAGTGGTATCTACTTGATAAGTGGTGGTCTTTTTCTTTAACTCAATCGATTATTTTGCTCGGCTGATGAGTAGTAGCACTCTCTAGACACCTTTTGGTCACCTTTCACAACACCTACCCCAAAATGAGTGGGAAACTTCAAGCATTAATGGACTGTTGACGGTACAGCTTCAAACTTTTTCGATCCAACACTATCAAGGATCACATTATAAGCAGACTGAACGTTTTTATCCATCACAAAAAAATACATTTTCTTAGTGCGAATTCTCAGCCATGTGCCGAATAACAACATTTCTAACTTTATTATGACTAATGGGTAAACTTTTTCAACTAAAAATCCTATTAATGGTTAGTGGTAAGGTTTCAGTTGGCTGACTTTTAAGTTTTAGCTTTGAAAGCATAGGTAAAGCATTATATCAGTCGAAGTCCCATTATCAATCAAAACGCTAACGATGATGGCATCATGGATTCTAAACTTGATGACTAATTGATCATCATGGGGGTAAAGTACACCAGAGAGGTAATTCTTGGAAAAGCCAATTACAAATTTGTCTTTGTTGACCTTCATGGGCCGATCATCTTCATTCAGATTGATTCTTGGGAATAGGCATGTGCCTCATTCAAGTAGGCCTTCTTCTCGACAATATGACCTCCTCCACTTGCAACGCCACATGTCATTACATGACAATTAAATGAGCCACAACTAATCATAGCTACCTCATGCTCTGGTTGCTTAAGCTTCTTTGTAAGGTTAAGATCATCTTCATAACCATCTTAATAGTTTCTCTTCCTATCATCTCTAAACTTGCATGGAGAATTAGACCTTACCCTTTCTTCTCTGCCTTCTCACTGATCAATAAACTTGTTCAGTTTTCCTTGGAAAATAATAGATTCCACTTGATTCTTTAAAGTGATAAGATTATATATTGTACGACCATGATCCTCACAGAACTCATAATGTTTAGATTTGTCCCTCCTGTTAGGAGGTGCCCTCAATCTTTTAGGCCTTTGCAAATCCTTCTTATGTTTGATTTCCTCTAGGATATGGTGAATGCTAACAGTCAATGGAGTATAAGTTCCATAATTTTTTAGCTTGTCATCCTTCCTTGTCTTCTACTCCTTCTGCTCCTTTTGGTCCTTCTTATAAGGCATAATGGTTGGACTCTTTTTCGCTGCCATTGCTTCCTCGGCATTTATGATTTTTCCAGCCTTAGCCATGAGTTCAGTTATGGTTTTAGGAGGATGTTTGGCTAGAGAATAATACAGTTTCTCGAGAAGTAATCCACTTATGATAGTGGTAATGGATTTTTTTTCTTCGTAGCTAACCACTTCTAATTTCTCGTTATTAAAATGAGTGATGTATTCTCTGGTTATTTCCCCTACTCGTTGCCTTACACTCAAGAGATTATCCACTCTCTTTACTGTCTTGGCCTTAAAATAGAAATTACTAATGAATAGCTCAGCCAACTAGTTGAAGTTGGTAATTTTTCCTCAGGGCCGATTATCGTACCATATTTGGGCTGAACCCGTAATAGTACTTAAAAATTCCCTACATCTTATTTCATCAAGGACTGACTAAATGTCAGCTGCAACCTGATATTGCTCGGTGTATAAAATTGGATCAATTTTATCGTCATACTTTGGGTTGACCACATGGGTTTTAAACTTGGATAGAGTTGGGAAATAAACAATTTCCTTAATAAAGGGAGATCATTTGATGAAATTCCTCTACAAGGGGTTCTTTGCTTTTTCCATTTCTCCCAGTTGATCTTCCAATCGCTAGATTGATCCTTTCCATGATAAATTGCCTATATCAGTTTGGTGTGAAGTAGCTCGACTATACCAACCATCTGTTTGTGATGAGTTATCTTTCTGAGAAGTCTGCTCAATATGTACAGATCGTTGGATGCTTAATCTTGACCTGACTGAGGCTTCACGATGGTCGGCTAGATGATGCATAGTTTTGGATGCTGCTCTAAGAGGATTTTTGTTTGCTCGAGGTCCCAAATAATAAAAAGGCAAAGATCTGCTCAATTTTTCCAAGACGCTTGGTATTTCAAGAGAAAAAGACTCAGAGACCTCTGTGGATCTGATCGAGGAACTGACTCCTGGGTGACAAGTCCTATCATGAGATGATCTAGAATTATTATGTCGGCTATGCCTAGGGGTGAAGGCATCATTTCTCTCCTTGGTGATGGAATTTCTTACTTCCTGGATAGGGTAGAAGATATGTCTTATATTGACTGAACCAATTGTCTCATTATATACTGCATAACATCTTGACCAATAGCAATACTGGAAAGAATCCCATTTAGGTCAGTTACTGTAGGCGGAGTAGATGGAATGAAGGGATCCCAACCGCTCCATATGATCCAGAGCCCAGTGCCAGGAATGAAGGAAACCTATAAATATTTAGATTGTTTAAATGATTTTCACTATTGTTTTGACGAGATCAGTGGGTTAGTTCTGTGTTGGATTATCAAGCTTGGAGAATTGTTAGTAGCGAAACTGGTATCGCAGTGAAGACAATGATGTTGCTGAAAAAGTAGGGTCGTTCGAATGACAAGGTGAGTCATTCAAATGATAGTGAAAGTCATTTGAACGACCACTGATCTCATTCGAACGATAGTGGAAATTTTGAATTGGTGTCATCTCCTACTTGGGTTTGCTGTTGGGATTTTTAAAGGATTTATCTGGGTAAACATTTAAGGGAGAAAATAATTAAGGCATTGGGAGGCGGAGTTTAAGACATTTTTATTTATATAGTGTGTTAATTTAAATAGATATAATTGCGTTAAATAAATTCTAAAGGTTAGAATACAGACCAAGTAAGGGAGTCCGGGCATTTTGCTTGAGTGACACTACGTTGATGATATTAAGGGAGGTGGAATTAATTTAATTAAGGGTTGGATATTCGACTCGGATATTTTTAGGCTGAGTG
This sequence comes from Sambucus nigra, assembly GCA_949130495.1. Taxonomy (NCBI): domain Eukaryota; kingdom Viridiplantae; phylum Streptophyta; class Magnoliopsida; order Dipsacales; family Adoxaceae; genus Sambucus; species Sambucus nigra. The sequence continues at coordinate 228,849,370 of OX422207.1, forward strand.
CTTCGGGAGTTGGGCATGGGGTAGCCGGTTTAATTTATTATAGAGATACATCATAAATTATCAAATATTAAATTTGACGAGATGTGTTTACCTTAATAGTGGAATTTTGTGTAACGAATTCTAAAAGGTGAAGATATGAACCAAATGGGTGAGTTGGGGTATTGTGGTAGGGTGATACTACTTTAATAAATTAATGTGTCATCAATTAAATTATAATTTGGGATATATACTTGGGTATTTAGGGAAAGTGCTCGAGGGTTGGGCACTGGTTAGTCGAACTTTATTAAATATATGTATACGGTTATGTGTGATAGTGTGTGTGTGTCTATATATATATATATATATATATATATATATTTGTCTTCTTTATAGATACAGATGTGAATGATATTTATAGGAATACATACCCCTCTAGTGCTATCATGGGAAGTTAACTGATGCGGTGTGACACCCCGTCCAATTAAATATAGGGTGATCAGTCCTCTACCAATTCAAAACAGGATATTCAATTGGTTCATTCTTAGCATCACTGTCGAAAAACTTTTTAACATATTAATCACCTAATATAAAATTAAGCTAGGTGTCAAAACATTTCCAATTTATTAGAACCAAGTAACTTCTATTTCTTTCCGTCTTAAAATATAAACCATTTAACTCCATAACAATCCAAGAATGAATCATAAACCATCAACATACACAGGAATATAATAAGTACTGCACAAGAATCAAATACTGATCTAAATAAGACTGGATCAAAATCCAAATTCGAAACCCAAACCATAAACTAAACTGAATACAATATCTCTGATGAAGGAACCAGAACTAGGCGACATATGCCCTAAACAAGAAGTCTAGATGAAACTGAATGGAAAGATAGATGCGTCTACTACAAGGACCTACAGCTTCCACAACAGCTGCAGCACGTCAAGCAATCCAAATCTCTAAATCTGATACTCATGTGGCTGAGCACCTGATATAATACATATATATAGCAAAAGAGAGAAGAGATATAAGAAATGGGTCAGAGCCCGAGGTGAAAAAATGATTTAGCAACTATTTAAAACTGGTTCTTAAAATAAGTCTTATACGCATGTTAGTTATCGAACTCTCACATGAGTTTCTCACCTCTCGTCTATTGTGCACGCCTAACGTACATCTAATCTCCCCCTAGTTATACCTCTCAGTCTAACTAGTCAGAAACCAAACTAATACTAACTTTGTTCACTAGTAATATTCCCATATCGCCCATACAATACGCTAATTAGATAGTTTATCTCACATACTAAGTTTCATTATTCACCGTTTGAATGGTTAATCTTTTATTCACTAAGATTATTTTATTTCTCATTTCCATTTTATCTACTAGTTTCACAAAGTAGAAAGTTACCCAAGTACACTCATACATATATATAGTCTCATCATCCCTATATATGTACACTAATCCTGCACCCTGAGGTTAGGACCACTTGGTGCAATGTAATGATTATTATTATTATTATTACCAAGTCTACTAATTTCACACAGTAGCTATATTCACAAGTTCATATATATATATATATATATATATATATATATATATATATATATATATATATATATATATATATATATACTAATCCTGCACCCCCGGGCTAAGACCCATTAGTGCACCTATCCAGAACGTCATGCATCCTCAGATTAGCACCCATTAATGCACCTATCATTAACAATTCAGCACCCCGGGGTTATCACCCATTAGTGCGCTTAATTATAAGGTTCTTGCACCACCAAGTTATCACCCATTAGTACTCCTAACAATAATATCACATAATAGGCATACGCACTTCCTATTATAATTTATAGGTATATCTCCAACCTATATACATACTCCTCATACATATTTTAACCTCATCACTGCGCATCGTATAAATATTTAGATTACTATCTCTCTCGTAATCTCCAAGGTACATTCTCTCTATACCGAAATAATTAAAGTATTAATTCTCCCATACTTTTCCCGAAATTCTGTCCTATTTGAATTTACTATTTGGCAATTTCTCTCACTCCAATAAACCGTCAAACTCAAAACTGGACTTTGAGAAAATCCCCAAAAAATTTCTAGCTCGCTCGAACCAGAAGGGTTGTCGTTTGAACGACTTCCATTTGTCGTTCGAGCGACTTTGCGCAATATGCCATCTCGTTCGAATGACTTCGCGCGAGATCACGCGAGATGTCACTGTTCGTCTTCTTTCCCAGAATTTTGCATTTTTCCACCATTTATGAACCTATAAACCTCTAAGATTCAACACCCAATGGGTCATCATCAATACCCATCAACCCTAACAGGTTATAAATCATTCCTAACCTCCTATGATCATTAATTCGTCATAAATCATCATAATTATATAAAATCCCTAAATCAATTCATATGAACCCTAGTTTCCAAATTTTAAATTAAAGAACATAATCAACCCAGATTCGTTCATCAATATATAATCAAATTCCGTGATTTATCCTCTACATACATGAAGGAATTTCAACCACTAATTAAACCAATCCTTAATCATAATTTAAATCTCCTATTTTCACACAATTCATATGTAACTCATGATTAATTTCACCTACACTAACATGAGCATGATTATTGCTAAAGAAAGCAAGTAATAAATACCTGCCTCGAATATGATGGCATGATCCGTTGGTGATGTTGGTACATACGCGTCCCTCTCTTCTCGATCTACGCATTGGTGGTCTCGGTTGTGTAAGGTGAGGATGATTTGGCCCTTTTCTCTTGGAATTATCTCTCCCTCACACCTCCTATAGCCGTTCTTAACTTCCTGTAACTTGTTAACCCTAATGTACTTTCCTTGGATGATATAATTACTCTTAATTTTCGTCCATTAATTTAGCCCAAAAATATAATTTACCATAATGCCCTCTCGGAGTGTCGGTTAGGCCTAAAATCGCCCCGGGACCCAAACTAAACAACCGGGTAAACTATTTTGACTATCTCGAACCTCCCAGACTCAACGGCGCACTCGAAATGACCATACGAGTTACCAAAAATAAATTATCTATTTATTTCAATCAATTAGTCCCGACACAACTCACACGCGCGTCAGACTTAAATTATCAAACTACCGTATGTCTCACTTTCGACAATTTATCAAATGTTATAATTACATATTACATATCACACAGTAATATTCAATAATTCTCAACAATAAGTATTAACCCTTGGCAGGCTAGTTAATAATTATTTTAATCCGGATTAATAACAAATTAATTTCTCACATTTTCATTTAATTAATCCAACAACAATAATAATCGCATACTTATTCCCATAATAATAATTAATCACATAATTATTTAAATCGTCAAAAATATGGGGTGTTACATAATTCCCCCCTTACAACGGAATTTCGACCCGAAATTCGGAAAAAGTATACGAGGAACAGACCACACTGTAAAAACATTGCGCATCGCATCCTTGCGCTCCCAAGTAAGCTACTCCGTACCACCCATATAGTACGCTATAGAATACCTTTAATAATAAACACTTCACGTGTGTTTTCTATAAACTCCAGGTTACCGTGTCATATAGGCTCTTGCCCAAGCCTTTCTGCTTAAGTTTCATTACTTCAACTTTATTTTAGATATTCACTATCTAGCCTTCTACTATTTGCACCTTAGCAGATTTATCCTATTTTCATATACATACGACTCTTTCTCGTGTCGTGCATACAAGTAAATTCACTATGCAATATATATATTTCACACACAATATATAGAATAATAGCAATTTTTCTCCAACATTAGTAATCATAACTGGTCCCCCACCTTTAACTATCAAGTAGGACAACAACAAAGTTTACCGTGCCATGCTTCTACTAGCACTCTGCCCGAAGGTGAACTTATAGGAGTAATTCGGACACAAACTCCACTAGTGGAAGGTACTACTCTCGTCTTCCTCTAAGATCTCAGGGTTTACATAAAATTTTCTCTCCCGCATCCGATTAGACCGCTTGTCCTGCCCATCCCTCTGTGGGTATTAGGCCGTACTCAATTGCATTTTAGTACCTATAATCTTAGCATCTCAGCTACATGAGAAGATCCTTGGGGATAATCTTCCATTCTCTAGTGGAAGGAGCCCCTACCGTTTTCGAATTATCCGTCTTTTTTCTAACCGTCAGCTGACCCACTGCAAGACTAACTTTGAAGATTTATCTACATTAAACCCATTACCACTATTATTTGTATTCTAATACATTTTATACTCTCTTGAATGTACTTCTAATCGTGATGCGTGTGACTTTTTCATACCGTGTGACACAAGTATCTTCTCCCGCTCAAAAATCTCAGTTTATTTTGAAACGTAAGTCTCTAACAAATCTTAAAGAGTAATCTTCGGCTTACCCGACTACATGATATCGAATTCACATGCTAATCATAATCCACTACCTGATTCAATCACCCAGGGCACCCATACACCCTGTGCCTCGCGCACCATTATACAAATGACATAAAATTTTCTTACCTCAATTCTTACACACTCGGTATGCTGATGTGGTAGGGGTACACTCAACCACCCCACTAGTCAAAACTTAATCAATCCTTCAATGGTATCATTGCTCTATTAAGAATGATACTAAGACTAGGCGACTCTATTGGCCTTAAGTCATAAAAGAATTATCAACTCTCAAATATATTCCTTTATAGGTATAATAATCCACATACAAAACTTATATACTATCGACCAAACTTCTCTCCAACTCCCGACATTTGCTAGTTTCATGCGTGGAATGTCTCGCAAAGCAAAATCCAAACAAGGACCCCCCCCCCCCCCGATACACTACTATCTAATCTAGCCGGTTGTCGAGGTCCGTAAGGCCTTCAGTACATACTATGTATTTTCCCATAATCTACGTATGTTGACATAAGAGTTTGCTCGGTCACTCTCATGTCCCTAAAAGTGTAACATGAAGCATAGCGCCCTCACTATCCCAAGTACTTGGCGCTATGAATATATAATGAGCTATATTTCGCCGCTCGATAATAACACAATGTATTCTAAGTCTTAACAGACAAATTAATTCCTATGCTCGGGAATCACATATAATTAGACACTATACTCGCTGAAGTCTATAATACCATGAAAGTTTCATATATACTCATATTTGGGCCCAACCCTATTTTAGGTGGCGCTGCACAAAACTAAGATCACTCCTCCCGGAGTATCTGGCATGACAGTCATATCACTACATTTTTACTATCATTTAACCATATAGAAATTAATCACTCCACATTACCATAATAAACTCTACTAAAGATGACTCAATGAAGTAGTAAATTATAACAACAAAACATATTCTTAGGGTCCACCCGGTTCCCTCATGGGAAATTATCAAAATGCCCTTCTAACAATGAGAAATATGTTTGTAACAAGACTGTTAAAACTAACGTTCCCACTAAACTCCACCCGCACGCGAAGTTTAGGGTTTCTAATTTACATAAAAGTTGTGGCTCACCCATGTCACTAGAATCTATTCTTTACTCACAAGGAAGAAGCAAAACCTCACCAGTCTCGCCAAATCACACGGTCTCAGCACGTGGCTTCCATCACGACCCATGAACATATGAAAACGTCATACATCCTAGGATTTCATCCTATAGTTGTCCTCTTTCATCATGGATAATTTATTCCATCATGTGGATTTCGTGCCCATTATTGAAACGTTGGCCCAAACTCTCAGGCCTCAATTATAGCTTTATTAAACTCCCGTTCACATCCCGGGTCCCGTAGACCCTGCCATATTGTATGATACTATTAACGAGGACTCTACTGGTCTAGCCTGAACCCATCACTCTCGGGTTATAAATTTCCTGGGCTTAATTCCCTTGACCCTAAATTCTTTCACTGGAAGTCTCGCTCCTCCAGTTGTTATGCCTAACTGGCAAGGTTTACCATTTCCAATCTCTTCGGTCTCACATCTCAATTGTGGACACCTTCAATACTTGTAGTTCTACTTCCTTCACATAAGAAAAACTTCACGAACCATTTCCTCGTCACTGGTCCCACTAACCATTTTGGGAATGTCCTTCTCTCGGACCGAGTAGTCTTAACTCACAATTGTTCTTCCGTTGTCCCTTTGGCTACGTTGGCCATTCAGAACTATGGTTAGACTCTACAACCCTGATTGACTTCATCGTCCTTTTGAAGTTAATCACTAAAAATCATCTAACCGAGTTCCCTACTGGGTATACTCTCAGGTGGGGTTTCACTAACACCGTTAAATTCAGTTTCTGCTCTTCATCAGATTCGTTAACCTTCTTTACTCCCTTCTCTTGGAAGCGTTAACACTATCATACTAACGCATGACCTTGACGACCTCGGCACTAGTCATCCTAGCCATATTTCCCATTCCTACTGTTATTCTACTCACGGGTCCTTTATCAACTATAAACCCTTTGGATAATTTATACCCCTCTGCCAGGTACGAAGTTCATTATGCAATTCAACCTTTCTCTCACGATCGGTTTCTATCTTACCCATTGTGCTAAACATCAAAATTTCACTCGCATTTTGTTACCACATCGAATGGAAGACCTCACGATCAAATCCTACCCAAATTTCTTTCTAAATTTCAAACACACATATTTATATGTGGTGATTGCCTCTAATCACAACATGATGCTCCTAAGAGCTATAACTTTTAACTCCAAATTTAATTATGAGTGTCGTCACACCCCACTCTACACCACTGCCTTCGGATTTCCTACTTCCGCTGGTCTGTGACATTTTCTCATTTTCTTTTCAGCTTCTTCACCGATGGGTTTTCAAAAGAGTCCCTCTGATTTCCCCTTTATCGACTATGTTAGGTGGTCCTAAAATCACTCCACCGTTATCTACGAATGTGTCCTGGGAACCCACGGTTCTCGAGTGACGATCTTACTATCTCTTTCTTAAGTAATCCTCATGGTGATTTTTGTCCCGATCATTCTTTCCCGATTGCTCTATGTATTCTGTTGAGATTCTTCCCCTGTAGTTTTTCTTTCGGCCCTCGATGGTCATCCTAAAATGTTCGGTGTTCGAATCACACAGAATTTCATATAATGAGTCACCTCCATTATAATTCGTAGCAGGAGAACGTAAGTTGCAAATGTAAGGGAACACAACAATCCTATCATAAGGATCTACATCATAGAACGATGCGTTGAAACGTAATAAGCCACACATATCCTAAGGACACTAGAACCCGATGCCCTCATACCACCAGTGACACCCCGCCCAATTAAATATAGGGTGGTCAGCCCTCTACCAATTCAAAACAGGATATTCAGTTGGTTCATTCTTAGCATCACCATTGAAAAACTTTTTAACATATTAATCACCTAATATAAAATTAAGCTAGGTGTCAAAACATTTCCAATTTAAAAAAACAAGTAACTTCCATTTCTTTCCATCTTAAAATATAAACCATTTAACTCCATAACAATCCAAGAATGAATAATAAACCATCAACATACACATGAATATAATAAGTACTGTACAAGAATCAAATACTGAACTAAATAAGACTAGATCAAACTCCAAGTTCAAAACCCAAACCATAAACTAAACTGAATACAATAGCTCCGATGAAGGAACCAGAAGTGGGCGACATATGCCTTAAACAAGAAGTCTAGATGAAACTGAATGGAAAGATAGATGCGTATACTATAAGGACCTACAGCTTCCACAACAGCTGCAGCACGTCAAGCAATCCAAATCTCTAAATCAGATACTCCTGTGGCTGAGCACCTGATATAATACATATATATAGCAAAAGAGAGAAGAGATACAAGAAATGGGTCAGAGCCCGATGTGTAAAAATGATTTAGCAAGTATTTAAAATTGGTTCTTAAAACAAGTCTTATACGCATATTAGTTATCGAACTCTCACATGAGTTTCTCACCTCTCGTCTATTGTGCATGCCTAACGTACATCTAATCTTGCCCTTGTTATACCTCCCACTCTAACTAGTCAGAAACCAAACTAATACTAACTATGTTCACTAGTAGTATTCCCGTATCGCCCATACAATACGCTAATCAGATAGTTTATCTCACATACTAAGTTTCATTATTCACCGTTTGAATGGTTAATCTTTTATTCACTAAGATTATTTATTTCTCATTTTCATTTTATCTACTACTTTCACAAAGTAGAAAGTTACCCAAGTACACTCATACATATATATAGTCTCATCATCTCTATATATATACACTAATCCCGGACCCTGAGGTTAAGACCACTTGGTGCAATGTAATGATGATTATTATTACCAAGTCTACTTATTTCACACAGTAGCAATATTCACAAGTTCATATATATATATATATATATATATATATATATATATATATATATGTGTGTGTGTGTGTGTGTGTGTGTGTGTGTGTGTGTGTGTGTGTGTAGTCACATCATCCCTATACATATATATATACTAATCATGCACCCCCGGGCTAAGACCCATTAGTGCACCTATCCAGAACATCCTGCATCCCCGGGTTAGCACCCATTAATGCACCTATCATTAACAATTCAGCACGCCCGGGTTATCACCCATTAGTGAGCCTAACAATAGAATCTTGCATGCCCGGGTTAGCACCCATTAATGCACCTATCAATAATAATCCAGCACCCCCGGGTTATCACCCATTAGTGCGCTTAATTATAAGGTTCTTGCACCCCCGGGTGATCACCCATTAGTACTCTTAACAATAATATCACATAATAGGCATACGCACATCCTATTATAATTTATAGGTATTTCTCCAACTTACATACATACTCCTCATACGTATTTTAACCTCATCACTACGCATAGTATAAATATTTAGATTACTATCTCTCTCATAATCTCCAAGTTACATTCCCTCTATACCAAGAATATTAAAGTATTAATTCTCCCATACTTTTCCCGAAATTATGTCCTATTTGAATTTACTATTTGGCAATTTCTCTCAATCCAATAAATCGGCAAACTCAAAACTGGACTTTGAGAAAATCCCCAAAAATTCCCTAGCTCGGGTAAACACCCGGGTAAACTATTTTTACTATCTCGACCCTCCCGGACTCAACAACGCACTCGAAATGACCATACGAGTTACCAAAAATAAATTATCTTTTTATCCCAATCAATTAGTCCCGACATAACTCACACGCGCGTCAGACTTAAATTATCAAACTGTCGTATGTCTCACTTTTGACAATTTATCAAATGTTATAATTCCATATTACATATCACACAGTAATATTCAATAATTCTCAACAATAAGTATTAACCCTTGGCACGCTAGTTAATAATTATTTTAATCCGGATTAATAACAAATTAATTTCTCACATTTTCATTTACTTAATCCAACAATAATAATAATCGCATACTTATTCCCATAATTATAATTAATAACATAATTATTTAAATCGTCAAAAATATGGGGTGTTACATGCAGGTGAATCCCCTGGCTTAAAGTGTCTGAAGAGTATAGTCCTGAGGTCATATCGGATATTTTTATTGCGTGATTTATTTTCTAAGGTGAGACACGTTGGGTATGTTTTGGTTTCCCTTTCAGGGGGGAATATGACCGCCTTCACTACGTTTGCGATATTTTTGCCCAAGTTCAGTGTGAGACAGTCCGACTTGAGGTGGTTGGGTTAGAGCGAGCATGCCTGGGACATGATAGCATTTTACATAAAGGGTTCGGTGAGTTATTACTCGGGAAATTATGGTTATTATACACGACATGTGTTTGAATGTTGTAGTAAACTAGTACGTATATAAGATGAGTAGATAATTATACATGGGATTATACATAAGTGTGAATGTATTTCTTGTATAACTAGTGTGAAAGTTATATAATTTAAAAAGGGGATTTCTTATATGACTAGTGTGAAAGTTATATGATTAATAAGGTGTTTCCTTTACAACTCATGTTAATGTTATACGATTTAATATAATTGAACCGATTAATAAGTTAATGAGAAGATAACTTAACAATCAAAGTAAGAATACTCAGGTTAGATTGGTGCATTAGAAAGAGTTGTGATACGACTATTTAGGTTGGATAACTTAACTAGGAAGGTTAGCAAGCAAGTGTTAAGTGTGAACATGAGAGTGCGCCACTAGTCAATGACTAACATGTTTAATTAAATTCCAATTTTTAATCCCAAAAATCCTAACTCTTGTAAACAAATTGTAATAGAGTAATTAAATCAAACCAAGCATGCAAAGTCAACCACAATATGAGGAAAAATCCCCCAAAGGGGAAAAACCATTTTTATTTTACTATAATTCATAACAAGTTACAATCATAGAGAAATAAAGTGACACACGAATACCCGTAGGCGTCAGTTCGTTGTCATCGATGTTATCAGCAAGAGATCCCCCAATCGTTTCAATTCAGCAATGGAAAACAACCTTCTTCTCCACAAGATTACTTCAAATGAGTATAACAATTATATCTAGGGTTTATAAGACTCACGTATATGTTTGGGAATGATTTGTGAATCAAAAAGGGTTAAAATATGAAAAATGAAGTTTGAAAATATGCAGCAGTTCTGCAGAAATGTGAGTGCAAAAGACTTGAAAATCATGTAAAATGGACAATGCTTTATATACAGAAATCTAGGCGGTGCGAAGCTCGAACGAAGTATAGGTGTCGTTCTAACGGAATTCCACATCGCTTGAACGACTTCGCGCAAGATGGCTATGTCGTACGAACGACAAGCCAATCTCGCTCAAACGACGTCAGCGAAAATTTTTCCCTTCGCCTCTACACTTAGAAAATTTTCTTCTTCCAAAGTAAAAACGTTCCAGATCCTTAAAAATATTTTATAAAAATTTCCCAAATATTTTTGTACATAATAAACACTCCAAATAAATTACTTTACCATAATCATGAGTGGAGTAGTGGGAACAGTTGAAGAGCATGTTGCATGATGCACGTATAAAGATGATGGACGCGAGGATTCGGATCAAGTCCATCATGAATGATCGTGTTGATGTGCCGAATGTAGCGGTGTCAGACATACTAACGGTGACCTAGGACATATAGAAAATTTCCTAAATTCAGACTCGGACAATTATAACATCATGTCCTTACAAATCTCCCCATATGTGTATGCCGGGACATACATAAAAAAACTGAATTATGCTACCCAAATAAAACTAAATGACATACAACTTAATATGCCCATTAAACCCAAAAACTGGAAATACTAAATGACATGTCTTCAAATAAACTTCAACATCTTCAAGTCTCCAACTTTTCAATCTTTCTTTGTCATCATCAGGGTGTGTAAAAAAATAATTTTCAACTTTGTACCTACACACATGAGACAAGAAACAATGCTCGTGGCATGTTACAGATTGAAATATAATGATACGCAAAAATGAATATCAATTAATGCTCAAGCAAATCACTATAAAATCAACAAAAAATTCTTCCCTATAATTCGTTCTCCTCGTTTTTATGATGTCCCCAAATAGATAGATATGAAGAACATAAAGAAAATGCAAATGGAGAATGTCACAAGGTAATTAAACTTTCTTTTTTTTGAATTGTTCAAAAAATTTCTCACAAAATATACAACAAATAATCACATCATGAAAGAACACAAAAACAACCAAGTCGGTGATAGCGGAAATGTAGGGATGTGAACAAATTCGACAGGAAAATCAATACATACAACCATAACATATGTGCATGATGAATTTCGAATATTCCTAATGAATGAACTCAACATCTTCCTTAGGTATAACAAATGGTGGAATTAAAATAAATCGACTCAATCAAATCAACAAATCAAAGCACAAAGTGATTTTCACACCAATAACGTCCAAAACGTTGTAACGCTTTTTCATGACTTTCAAGGACGTGCAAACCTGTTTTTCATTTCTTTCCATCCAAACTCCCTTATAAATAATTATAAATTATATTTTTCTTTTGAGGTGATGAAACTAAAACCTATTGGTCCATATGATTTGGCATATTTTTCTTTTTATTGCCTTTTAATTTTTTCGGACTCTTTTCAAATGGTGGCTTTCACAACGAGTTAATTTTGAACTCTCGCAGCCCCTTCCCGTGATTCACTCATCATATTTTGTTACAATTAAATCCTCATGGTAAACATCTTTTACATGCACTATTTTCTTGTCAAATTTTATCGCATTTTGGTCATTGTATAGCAGAATTGACATGGAAACACTCAAGCCAATATGTGATAGACAAGTACAATACTCAAATAATACCGTGCATGTGTGAAATAAAGGAGATACATAGCCAAAAATGTATAAGATATCACTAATCACGTCTCAAAGTCTCTAAAAAATGTTAAGCACATGGATGAAATGATGTACCATCTCAAATCACTATCAAACAGTCACGTGGAAAATGGAATGAAATTATGACTATGTTTATTGTAGGTGCAAAAAATCTCACCCGTCGGAGGGTGTAAATTCATCACGATTCAAGTATAAAAATAAATATGAGAGAGACAAAGATTTACGTGGTTCGACCATGAATGGCCTACGTCCACGGGGCTGCTGGTGTGTTTCATTAGAATGATCAGAGAGTTTTACATGAGAGTGTTTCTCTAACTTCTAAGCCCCCTTTCACAATGCGGGGTGTCCCCTTTATATAGAGTAGGGGTTACATTAGGGTTACAAATATGGATGAGACCTATCTTCGTGGAGTTTCATTCCAATCCGATACTGCTCCTAGGTCTTCTCGTTTCCTAAGGACTTTAGTCGTCCCTATATTATTGGCACGTCGCCATCTTCACCGGGGTGCTCCCCACACGTCCTGTTATTCCTTAGGCATATATATTTCCCCCACAATAGCCCCACAGGTCGCAGTTCAGCTGAGTTGATTCTGAGATGAGCTGGGAGTTGGTCCACAATCTCTTTAAACATATGCAGTTGGTGGTGTGAACTGGACTGGAATTCTTTGATCTGTCGTTCAACTTTTAAGCCTTATTTAGTTGATCTTCTCGCTTTCATAGGTTTTTAGATAAATGCTTGGCTTGAGTTGAGAGGCGTTCAATCGATATGGGGACCGGAATCGAGAGTGTCGAGTTGCCTACGTACCCTCTTGGGATCAGGTCGAACGTAGTTCATTGTCTATTTTATTGTATGGCCCAATTTGTGAGGCTCACCACAGGCCTGTTCAGAATTTGTTTGTTGAGGCTTTATCGAGTGTGTATCAAGTTCAGGGCGTCTTCCTATATTTTGGTCTCGTATGGTCCATTTGTTGAGGCCGACCACAGGCCTATGCGTCGAGTCTTGCTCGAGCATGTACCTAGTAGGGGTAAGACCCTGCCTTAGGTTTTTCATATGGTCCAATTAGAGAGGCGGACCAGAAGCCTATGAGTCGAGCCTTGCTAGAGCATGTACCTAGTAGGGGTAAGACCCTACCTTAGGTTTTTCATATGGTCCAATTGGAGAGGCCGACCAGAAGCCTATGCATCGAGCCTTGCTCGAGCATGTACCTAGTAGGGGTAAGACCCTACCTTAGGTTTTTCATATGGTCCAATTGGAGAGGCCGACCAGAAGCCTATGCGTCGAGCCTTGCTCTAGCATGTACCTAGTAGGGGTAAGACCCTGCCTTAGGTTTTTTTATATGGTCCAATTGGAGAGGCCGACCACAGGCCTATACGTCGAGCCTTGCTCGAGCATGTACCTAGTAGGGGTAAGACCCTGCCTTAGGTTTTTTATATGATCCAATTGGAGAGGCCGACCAGAAGCCTATGTGTTGAGTCTTGCTCGAGCATGTACCTAGTAGGGGTAAGACCCTGCCTTAGGTTTTTCCTATGGTCCAATTGGAGAGGCCGACCACAGGCCTGTGCCTCGAGCCTTGCTCGAGCATGTACCTAGTAGGGGTAAGACCCTGCCTTAGGTTTTTCATATGATCCAATTGGAGAGGCCGACCAGAAGCCTATGCGTTGAGCCTTGCTCGAGCATGTACCTAGTAGGGGTAAGACCCTGCCTTAGGTTTTTCATATGGTCCAATTGGAGAGGCTGACCAGAAGCCTATGCGCCGAGCCTTGCTCGAGCATGTACCTAGTAGGGGTAAGACCCTGCCTTAGGTTTTTCATATGGTCCAATTGGAGAGGCCGACCAGAAGCTTATGCACCGAGCCTTGCTCGAGCATGTACCTAGTAGGGGTAAGACCCTGCCTTAGGTTTTTCCCACAATTTAATGTAATACCAATTGTGTTTGCATTTTTCCATTTTCTAATGCCTCGCATGTAAATATCCGCCTATTTTACCTTTTAGGTTGTGCCGTCACACTTCCTTAGGCCTAAAAGGCGATGGAAAAAATGCACCTGGTTTGAGGGTCATCCACCCGTTCAGGATTTTAACAGACCAACATAGTTGGCGACCAACCTGAGTTGGCTTTTTGCCTAGGGATCCCCCGTAGGGCTTTTATTGTTGCCTGGGCAACTCGTGAGGCCATTTGTGTTTGGAGATAACAAAGGCCTGTAGACGTACTTAATTTAGTGGGAATAAACAAGAAGGCCGTTGTAACTAAATCAAGTTTGATCATGATCGTCATTTGAAAGACTAATTCCGGTGCTAACCATGTTGGCATCTGTCCTGAGTTGACCTCTTCTCTTTTGCTTTGAATGTTGTAGTGAATCTATTCACGTGTCATCGCTGCTATAGAGCCCCCAATCGGGCTTGTGAAGGGAAGGCTGCCTGACCGTTCATCGAGTCGTCTGATTTGTATAACCAGGATGATAAGTGTGCCCGATCGCTCCTCGAGGCTTCGTTGCTTTAAAGAGTATCGCGTTGATCATTCGTCAAGCTGGATATATTTAAGGATTATCTTTCTCGTATAGCTTCACGTATTGTATCGTTCCTTGGGGCACACTTGTTCGCTGACCATACATGGTGGTTCCAAGAGGCTGTGGAAGACTCCATATGGCTCGTGCACCTAAAGAGATTGATAGGAGTTCAAAGCATCCTTGTGTCGTTGATCTGATATGGTGTTCAAGAAACATTGTTCCTCTGGATTTGATATCTTAGTGTTGATGACGCGTTAATTCGTTGCTTGGTGATCGTCGATCACCATGGGTTGTCTGACGATTTCGCTCGATACATTCAGGATGGTCTAGTGTTGTTATCAACATGTCTTGCTCGTTGACTGTGATTTAGCTGGACGTGTGACTTCTTGCAAGTTGGATTCGTCCTTGTTGATAAATATAGTTGATCGTCGCTCTTCATGCTGCTTTATGTGTTATTGGATCTTTGTGGTACAGATCGCTCAACTTTTCATTCGACGAGGTTGAATTAAATAAGAACTGTATTGCCCAACTGTTTGTTGGAGCTTGAGACGTGATCACACAATGTCAACTATCGATCGAAGTTGAGAGTTCATTGAGGCAAAATTGTAAAGGACCTAGTAGATGTTGCGAACGATCCATGCCTGAGCATCTGTCGGAGTATTGATGAGATAAATGATGCATGAATGCCTGTCGAGGCAAAAACTATAGAGGATCTGGTAGATATTGCAGGTGATCCATGATCGAGCATCCGTCGAGGCAAAGAGGACCGAGCAAGTATTACGAATGATCCTGTATTGTTAGTGAAAACTAACCTTCCAATAAATGCAATGTTGATTATTAATCGACTCTGCCAACCATATGTTGGGACTGAATACAAGAGTTATCCTTACCAACCATTTTTTGGGGATAAAATGCGACATGTGTGGCAAATATCCTCGGGACTAAATATATAGAAATATTTTTCCGAGATGAGCCTTGAATATGCCTGATCATCCTGCAGGTCAAGAATCATAGAGCCAGATAACCCATTCTGAAATTCAAGAAATATCAACATCCGAGCATCTGTCTGTTATAAATAATATTGCCCAAGCATGTGTTGGGTGCAAAGTGGTGTAAAGTGCTCAACCATCTGTCGGAGCATTAACAAAATAAGTGGTGCCAGACTGGTTTGCAGGGGCGAAGTTGTACAAGTCCGAGTAGATATAGAGAGTGATTCGCGCTCGAGCATCTATCGGTGTGTTAATAAGATTTTCAAGAGCTTAAGATTATTGCCGAGCATCCGTCGGGACTGAATCTTATACCTGTAGAAGTTAATAAGTTGCTCGACCACTTGTCGAGGCTAATTCAAATAGAATTTATCATGCAATATGATGTGCATCCGCTCGACCTTTTGTCGAGGAAAATATTCATAGTATTGAATGAATGACATGAATTATCCCATAATTTTTGTGATAAAATATCACGAGGATGGCCGCGCCTGAGCATTCGTCGGGGCTACACTAAGTATAAGTAAAGATATTACACCGACCATTCATTGGTATAACCAATAATAGCTAGAGGACAATATTGAAAATTAAATGACCGGATAAATGACATGAGTGCTCTTCTAAGTGCGCCCCAATATTTATGTGGACAAAATAATTGTAATAAAGTCGAATGAAAGATGCAAAATTTATCAAATATATCCAGATGTATGGCAGAGGAGTTAATTTGGAATTTGTGCAAATAGATTTAAGCAAATACTCAAAATACAAGTTCGGTTTCAAAAAATTGTTTTCACAGAAAATTTGTGTAGTGGCAATTAATTGTTTTTCTCATGTGAGGTATAGAGTATAGATAGCCCCCTGCTAACAAATTTATGATGATAAAAATCGTGAGCATAATTTGTGAGCAAATGAAGTATTATGAGATAAAAACGAACAATGTACAAATAAATGTGAGTACCCATCAAGTGGGGTTGCGCTAAATACAAGAATTATCCTGGCCAGCTATCCACTGGGGATAAAATGCGACATGCGAGGCAAATATCTTCGGGACTAAATATATAGAAATATTTTGCCGATTATCTGCCAAGATGAATCTCAAATGTGCCTGACCGTTCTTCAGGTTACCGAATCATAGAATCCGAGCTTCAGTCGGAGTAATAATAATTTTGCCCAAGCGTTTCTTTGGGTATAAGGTGCCATAGTGTGCTCGACTATCTGTCGGAGCATAAATAAAATGAATGGTGCCTGGATAGTCCGTCGGGGAAAAGTTGTAGAATACCAAGTAGATATATCTAGCAATTCGTGCTCGAGCATCCGTCAAAACATCGATGAGATTTCCAAGGACTTAAGATTATTGCCAAGCATCCGTCGGGACTGAATCTTGTACCTGTGGAAGTTAGTAAATTCCCCGACCATCTGTTGAGACTAAATCAAAATAGAAGTTATCATGAAAATGATATATTCAACAAAGTATATAAGATATGCATCCGCTCGGCCATTTGTCGAGGAAAAAATTCATAGTCGCATATGAATGTAATAAAGTTCCAATGATTTTTATCATAAAAATCTCATTGAGATAACTGTGCCCGAGCATCCGTCGGGGCTGAGCTAAATAACCAAAAATCTTGCTCTGGTGAGATTAAATTGTTGTAGCTGGATGACAATATTGAAAATTAAAATGTTCGAATAAATGGCATTAGTGTTATATCACTGTGCCCCACTTATTTATGTGAGCAAAATAATTTGTAATAAGGTTGCATAAAAAAGTGCCAACTAAAATCGTTGTAATAAAATGACATGGTTCCTTAAAATAATTTTATTTTTAGGGAGAACCGAGCAATGCAATATTGAGATTAAATATATTCCAAGTGTAAGACAAGGATCAATTGGGAATTTTTGTAAAATTATTTGAAATCCAAATACAAGTTTGGTTTCAAAAATTTATTTTCACATAAATTTGTGAAGTATAAAGTATAAGGGTAATGCTCAAATTTGTTTGCCACAAAAAGAAAAGAGAAAGGAAATAGATATTGTCTTGGCCCTGTTCGTGTTTTTAATTTCCGAAATATCCATTTGGGTTGATCTGTACCCAGGTTGTATGGGATACCCCCAATGTTTCCAGACGTCGATCAGCGAAATCATGACGCACAGTGGTCGCCGACCACTGTTGGTGGTCCGGAGATGTTTTTTGAAGGTCGACCAGCTCGTAGCAGATAGGAGGTAATCGGAGACTGCTGGCTGAGGCTGAAGACTTGTTAGTGCTCATCAACGCCCCGGGAGTGCTCGCCGTCGACCACTAATTTGGCCCAGTGGCACTGTTCTCTGATCTCGTCGTTGTAGTGCTCTGTTCTCCGAGCTCGTAGTTGATGTTCTCTGGTCAAGCTGCTCTGTCCGCCGAGCTCGTTGCTTATGCTCTCCAGTCGACCAACGATTATGGTCGCAAACAGGTCGCCGACCATAGGGGGTTGCTCGACCAGGTAGGTTGCAGGTCGGAGGCGAGCTCGCTGATGCTCGACCACAGAAGGTGGTGATGTCGCTGATGCTCGATCGTAGCCGACCAGCGAAATCGGTTGCCCAGTGATCGTCGATCACGATGGATTGTCCGGCGAGATTGCTAATTCCGGATGCCGTATTTTGTTTGACTCGATTTTTGCCCCTGCCCTGAGAGAACTGTAGTCGGAGATGATAACAAAAACAATTCAATGGTGTCCGGCTAACTGTTAGCCCAAGTCGTGGTGAATATGTTGGGAAACCCCTTCCCCTGAGAGTGATCTTTACACCTTGTTATCGATTAGTGACGAGGTACGGCCTCTGTGCCCAAAGGCAGGTAGAAAAATTGGGTGTGTGAAAATCCGTCAGTTTTCTTGCGAAAACATGAATTGATAGCTCGATTGTGTGCCCCGACTCTGTGTATATTTTTGTGAAAACATCTCTGTGTAAACATCTCCGTTGAGACAATTTCCTTCCAAATTCCGAGATCTCTCATGAGAGAGAAACTTTTAGACGGTTAACCAGCCCGAAAATTTTGGATATGGGAATCAAGATATGATGTATCCCACTAGCCTAATAAACAAACGTGTTTGACCAGGATAGAGTCCAGATATTTGGAGTCTTCATAGACACATCTAATAACGAATTTCCTATGAAACAAACAATGAAAATTTTCTAGAATCAAAGTTGTTGTGCAGATTTGCAGATAACAATTAAATATAGCATTTGTAATTATAACTGTATGCAAAATCATGTATCAATGAAACGATATTTGTTCAAAACAAATATTTATATATGAAACACATAACTGCTCGCACACAGATCAAAAAGGAAAACTTATCTCTTGATTATGTGCGCATTGTAGGCACCATTGTTCTTGAACGTAAACCTAGATCTCTTCTAGCAAGAAGGGGAAGGTCTTTTGTGCTGTTTCCCACAGACGGCGCCAATTGTAGGTGCAAAAAATCTCACCCGTCGGAGGGTGTCAATTCATCACGATACAAGTATAAAAATAAATATGAGAGAGACAAAGATTTACATGGTTCGACCATGAATGGCCTACGTCCACGGGGCTGCTGGTGTGTTTCATTAGAATGATCAGAGAGTTTTACATGGGAGTGTTTCTCTAACTTCTAAGCCCCCTTTCACAATGGGGGGTGTCCCCTTTATATAGAGTAGGGGTTACATTAGGGTTACAAATATGGATGAGTAACAAATATGGATGAGCCCTATCTTCGTGGAGTTTCATTCCAATCCGATACTGCTCCTCGGTCTTCTCGTTTCCTAAGGACTTTAGTCGTCCCCATATTGTTGGCACGTCGCCATCTTCACCGGGGTGCTCCCCACACGTCCTGCTATTCCTTAGGCATATATATTGCCCCCACATTTATCTTAAATGTTCAACCATAAATGGTGTAAACAAAATACAAAACTCTTTCTGTGTTTTTCAAAAAAAATTATAAAAATAAAATCTTTTGGACTTTCTCTAAAAAAATTCAAAAATAAAATCATTTTGGATTTTTCAATTTTTCAAAAAAATAAAGAAAACAAAGAAAACAAATAATAATACAAATAATACAATCTAGAGATAGGAATCATATGATATAAACATGAAAAATGTATCATATTCTAGACATCGTGACCACCCCTCAATTTATTGTACAAATTCCTAAAGACTTACTAAGAGTCTCGAATCTAAGGGCATCTAAAGGCTTCGTGAAAATATCGACTAACTGGAGGTCGGTAGATACAAAACTCAAGGATACATCCTTCTCTTCTACTAGCTCTCGGATAAAATGCTCACATATCCTAATGTGTTTTGTGCGCGAATGTTGGACTAAATTACGGGATATGTGTATCGCGCTCGTGTTATCATTGGATATAGTCATGGTGTCCTGTGATATCCCATAATCCTCCAACATCTGCTTCATCCACAAAAGTTGCATATACCAACTCCCAAAAACTATGTACTTAGCCTCCGCAATGGACAAAGAGATGGAGTTTTGCTTCTTGATCAACCAAGAGACAAGAGCAGAACCAAAGAAGAAACACCCACCAGAAATGATCCTACATCCATCTGTATGCCCGGCCTAATCGGCATCCGAATAGGTGGATAAATCGTCATTGGTATTAAAGGAATACCAAATGCCAAGTGAGAGAGTCCCACTCACGTATTTGATAATATGTTTAAGATCGAGTAAATGTGACTCTTTCGGGAGGCTTGATATCGCGCATAGACTCCATCACTAAAGGCGATGTCAGGACGAATGGTAGTCAAGTAGGGAAGACTACCTATCATACTCTGATGCAAGGTTAGCTTTACGTCCTTACCTAAAATGTCCTTTCTAAGCTTTGTTGAGGTACTCATCGGTGTACGTGCGTGCTTAGCGAAGTATAAACTAAATTTCTTCACAAGGTCTCTAGCATACTTGGAATGGGAAATGAACATCCCATCCTCTAGCTGACGAACCTGGAGATTAAGGAAGAAAGTAAGCTCACCTACCATGCTCATTTTAAACTCACTCTTCATCTCCTCCTCAAAGTTGTGAGCATACTGGGAGCACATGGATCCAAAGACTATCTTGTCCACATAGACCTGGGACACCAAAATAGCACTGTCATCTCTCATGAAGAACAACGTCATATCAACTTCCCCTCTCCTGGAGTCACAAGCTAAGAGATAGAAAGTAAGCCTCTCATACCAAGCACGGGGTACTTGTTTCAAACCATACAAGGCTTTCCTCAGATAGTAGACGTGATCAAGGTGTTTAGGGCCTTCAAACCCTTTTAGTTGTTACACATAAACCTCCTCCTGTAGAATTCCATTCATAAAGGCACTCCATCTGATATAACTTGAAGCGCAGATGACATGCGATGGCGAGTAGTAAGCGGATAGACTCAAGCCTTGTAACAAGAGCAAATGTCTCATCAAAGTCTACACCCTATATCTTTGTGTATCCTTGAGCAACCAACCTAGCCTTATTTCCGATAATATTACCAGACTTATTAATCTTATTCTTGAAGATCCACTTGGTACCTATCACATTTGTCTCACTAGGTCGGGGGACCCATTCCCATACATCATTCTTTCTAAATTGAAGCAACTCATGCTACATAACTCATATCTAATGTTCATCTTTTAGTGCTTCCTTATAATTTTGGGTCTTGACTTTGGACGTGTAGAAAGAATGGCTAATAATGTAATCTAGTTGAGCACGAGTCTTAACCCCTAGGGTAGTTACTCCTAAAATAGTAGTAAGATCATGACTCTTGCGAACCCAAGAAGGAGTGTCCCCTAAATTAGGAATAGGATCCACAATAGGTGTGGGAGGCACAATGGGATCATCAATAGAAAGTGTGTCATCCTCACACAAAAGGTTAGAATCAACAAATTTAGACGGTTCATTATCTTGCACGGTGACATTTATTGACTCCATAACCTTAGAGTTACTCTAGTTAAAAATCTGATATGCTCTACTAGTCGATGAAAATCCTAACAATATTCCCTTGTCATTTCGGGAGTCAAACTTTCCTAATTTCTCTCTATCCTATAGGATGTAGTATTTACTCCTAAAGTCATGAAAATATGAAAGGTTGGGGCTTTTCTAGTCCACAATTCGTATGGCATCTTAAGTGTGTGTGGATGAAGCTAGACCCTATTCAGCATATGGCATTTGGTAGACATCGCCTCTGCCTAAAATCTCCTAGAAGCATAGATTTAGCCATCTCCTGAATTGTTCGATTCTTCCTCTCAATAATCCCATTTTGCTGAGGAGTCTTCACGGTCAAAAATTCATGTTTGATCCCGAGGCTATCACATTGAAGATCTACTTTAGCTTCCTTAAACTCAGTGTCATTATCACTACGAATCCTAATTATAGTGACTCCATGTTGATTTTACAGGACACGACATTTGGTCGTAAGAAATTCCACAGCATCGAATTTTTCTCTCAGAAAACCTACAATCGAGTAACGAGAGAAATCATCTACTATCACGAGGATATACCTCTTACCACCTAAACTATCAGTAAGAGTGGGACCCATGAGATACATGTGTATCAACATAAGGAATCATTAAGTCGTAATGGAATTTAACTTCCTATGGGGGCTACGGACTTATTTTCCCAACTGACTGGGTCCACAAACTGAAGAAGTTGACTTTTCAAGTGAAGGTAAGCCACGTACTAGGTCCTTTTTAGCTGATTTCTTCAAATCTCTAAAATTCACATGACCATACATTCAGATCCATAAGATTGATCTTGGCGCTGTTACAGATAAATAAAGACTTGAGAACAATTCCATAGTAATTATCTTTTGTCCTCATCCCTTGCAATAGAAGTTTACCGGCTTGATCATAAACATTTCACTCATTTTTGTCAAACTTTACTGCAAATTCAGCATCGCACAACTGGCTAATGCTGAGAAGGTTTGCTTTCAAACCTTTGACGTACAAAACATCCTCTAACTTAGGAAATCCTGGTATCTCTACTTTACCTCAACCTACTATACGATATTTGCTCCCATCTCCAAAGGTGACTTTATATCCCTTGTGATCCTTTAAGTAGGTAAAAAATGAGACATCGCCTGTCATGTGCTTGGAGCACCCACTGAGAAGTGTTATGTGCTTTAAGATCAACATGAACAACAAGGGATTTCGCGTTGAGTTTAGGCACCCAAGATGAGGTAACCTTATGTTTTCCCTTATCATTGTTGGCTCTAGTCGGGATATTAGAAGTGTCCGCTGAAGCATAGAAATCTGTTGGAACTCTTCCATTAGACTTTAAGAAGTGGCGACTTGAAACTCAACCTTCTCTCTAAGACTAAAAAAATCTCTAGTGGCACGTGGTGGAGAACATGTAAGTCGTGTCTGACCCAAACTATTGAAAAATTCCTAAGGTGGACCTTTCTTTCGCAGTTGGTATAAAAGTACACAGTCTTTGGCTGACCTTGGTTTGCTTTTCTTGGTCGAACTCTTCTTCGGGGATTTTTATGATGGGCATATGGATTCATAATAAACTCGGTAATAGGTTCCAGTGTCACATGGGATGTGGAGGCACCATCAAAACCAATTCCCTATCTTTCACCAAAACCTAAAGTAGGGGCGAGGAGCATCTTTTCCATCTTTACTTATTTATCCTTTATCTTTACCTTGACCTCCTGGATATCTCAAGGTCATGAGTAAGATGGGTTATAAGGGATTCAAGTTTCTTCCGAGTGTCCATGGAGGCTTGGAGCTCACTCTTAAGACTAGCCACTTTCTTAGTCAAATCCCATTTCTCTTTCTCTAAAATTCTCTCTCTCTCCACAAAATGACTCTCCCTCTCCACACAAACAGTCTCTCTCTCTCTCTCTCAATGAAGTGCTAATAAAGGACTCTCTCGTCTCTCCTAAATCTTTCTCTAAGGCAACGATCCTAAGTGTTAACGCTTTGTTATGCTTTTTATTTTTAAAAGAATTAGTATATAAATCAGCATACGCACGTTGTAAATCACTCTCGCTCTCACCTACAGCATCCTCCCCCTCACTTACATCGCTTCCATTATCGAGGTGTCCATGTGAAGTAACATCCTCATAGTCGTGAGGCGCACTATCAGTACTCACATGACTAGCCATGAATGCGGTGAAGTTATAATCATGTGGTGACTCGTCTCTAGAATCCATTGACTCGTCCTCACTATCGTCACTAAGGGAGGCATTAAGAGAAGCTTCGCCTTTTCCTTGATGTCGCAACCTAGTAGGACACTCAAATGCCCTATGATCTCTAACGTCACACTCATAACATCTCTCTTCGCCTTTCTTAGGCACATCCTTTTTATCCTTTTTATTTTCTTTTCAAACTTATTTTTCTCAAAATGCTTTTTATCTTTGAAATTCCCATTTTTCTTTAATTTGAGAATTTTTTTGAAATTCTTTGCAAATAAGGCCATATCGTTTAAGTCAATCAAACTCATAATTAGACAACTATTTCTCTCTTCTCCTAGACGACTCACCTCTCCTTCTTGCTGACCCCTTACATTTTTTTAGTCTGGGCTTTAAGTGCTACCCCTTTATCTTTTGATTTTATCGTATTAGGAACATGTCAATTTCTTAAGTCTGGAGGTCTCCTACCAATTCTTCTAATTTCAGACTACTCAAATTTTCTAATGAATTTAGCACAGTGACTTTAGGGATAAAACGCTTAGGCAGTGATCTCAAATCTTTTTAACTACGTTAGGATCGAGAATGTGTTCACCTATATTGAAACTATTGTTAACAATATCCGATAAGTTTTCATTGAATTCATCAAAACACTCATATTCAAGCATGGTGATTGCTCAAATTACGTAGTTAAATTTTGCAATTTGGATTCTTTAACAGCATTAGTGCCTTCATGGGTAAGTTAAAGAACATCCCATGCTTCTTTAGACGTGGTACACGTCATGATGCCTCGAAACTCGTTAGGGGTGACATTTTCAAAAATTTCACTAAGCCCACGTGAGTTATATGTGCTCCATTTATATTCATCCACGTCCATGCAGTCGTAGATTTTAAATTAGTTATGTTATCTACAGTGATAGTGAAAGGAATCCACCCTCTTTCACACACAACCCAAACACGTTCGTCAATAACATTTAAGTGAGATTTCATACGGGCTTTCCAATATGCGTAATTTTACCCGTCCAAAATTAGCACTCGATTATACAAGTTTTCCATTGAAATTGCGTTTTTTTCAAAAATCAATTTTTGTAAACCAAAATCGATATCAAGAAAAATTTTGCGAAAAAATTACACAGAATAATTGTATAAATGGCTCTGATTCCAATTTGAGAGTGCGCCAGCAATCAATGATTAACTTGTTTAATTAAATTCCAATTTTTAATCCCAAAAATCTTAACTCTTGCAAACAAATTGTAACAGACTAACTAAATCAAACCAAGCATGCAAAGTCAATCACAATATGAGGAAAAATCCCCCCAAAGGGGCAAAACCATTTTTATTTCACTATAATTCGTAACAACTTACAATTACAGAGAAATACAGTGACACGCAAATACCCGCAGACATTGCTTCAGTATCGTCGGTGTTGTCAGCAAGAGATCCCATAAGAGATTCAATTAAGTAATGTAGAACATCCTTCTTCTCCATAATATTACTCCAGATGAGTAGAACAATTATATCTAGGCTTTATACTACTCACATATAAGTTTGGGAAGGATTTTTAAATCAAAAAGGGATAAAACTATGAAAAACGAAGTTTGGAAATATGCAGCAGTTCTGCAGAAACGTGAGTGCCAAAAACTTGAAAATTGTGTAGAATGGACACTTCTTTAAATACAAAAATCGAGGCGGTGCGTCGCTCGAACGAAGTACAGCTGTCACTAGAACAAAATGTCACGTCGCTCAAACGAATTTGCACGAGATGGCTATGTGGCATGAACGACAAGACAATCTCGCTCGAACAACGTCAACGAGATTGGGACATACAAAAACATTCCTAGATTCTAATGTGTTATAGAAAATTTTATAATGTGTTATAGAAAATTTCCTAGATTCTAACTTGAACATTTATAAAATCATGTCCATACAACACATTAGATGAGGAGTAATCTATACCTCAATAGAGTGTGACACTAGCTTAAATAAGAAGAGTGTGCATGCATATTTAATTATTGCAATTTAACTACTTGCTAAATATTTTCAAAATGTTTTACTTGGGCTCTAACCAGTGTTAAAATATTTTTCAAAACCTTTTAGATGTCCAGCCACGGGAACTCCCTGTTTAAGGATTCTCTCCAGGGATGCGCAGCTGCATCTCATGTGGAAGTTGCAGAACTCTGCTATAGACATTTTATTCACTTATTCCTAGTGTAGGATATTTACTTCAGTAATCTTTTGGGCATGTCGCCCTCAGATTTATTATTCAGTTATTTATTTGACCTTGTGTATCCAAGTTATAATTTCAGTGTATTGTTGGATTTTATTATTGAACCGATAGTTTATTCGATCATCTTTATTCATATTATTCATCTATGTTGGATTCATTTACCAGTTGGTGTGGATGGTTTAATTATTTTTTATTTTCGGCATGTTTCAATTTAATAAAGGATCAAATTTGGCACCAGTCTAATTAAATTAATAGGTGGTTAGTTACTTTAAATCTTTAGACAGTGATGTTAAGAATGAGCCATATGAGACCAACGTTTTATTTTGATCACGAGCTGGTCACCCGATATTTTAGTAAGCGAGGTGTCACAGATAGTATCAGAGCATCAGGTTATATAGTCTTTAGGATATGTGCATCTTATTAGGTTTCAGCGTGGAGTTCTTTGATATAGAGCTTTATTATAGGACTGTTGTATTCTTTCACGTATGTGACTTATGTTCTCCTTCTATTAGGTATAGTTGATGCAATTCATAGACAAGTTTGGTTGGGCTTCGTATACCGAACAATTTTGGAGCACCAGCGAGGGCCGTTAGAAGGACTGCAGGGGGACAGGCCCAGGAAAATCCATGAAACATTCTAGGAACAGTGACCGTGGTAGAAGTCCCCAAGTTAGTGGAAGGAGAAATTCCAAACGCAATTGTGTAAGGTGGAGTGCAGTGGCACTCGGGATTAAATTTTAGGAAAAAAATTGGCTCTAAGGAGAGGTGTTGTAGTGATGGGAGTAATTCACCATAACTATGGACAGATACCATGAACAATGAAGAAGTTTCTTGCGGTTTGATCACAAATCATCTCACCACTTGTTTAAACTGAAAGAGGAATGACACAGAGAGGTGTGACACCCTGCCCAATTAAATATAGGGTGATCAGTCCTCTACCAATTCAAAACAGGATAGTCAGTTGGTTCATTCTTAGCATCACTGTCAAAAAACTTTTTAACATATTAATCACCTAATATAAAATTAAGCTAGGTGTCAAAACATTTCCCATTTAGTAAAACCAAGTAAATTCCATTTTCAATAAATCTTAAAATATAAACCATTTAACTCCATAACAATCCAAGACTATATTATAAACAATCAACATACACAGGAATATAATAAAAACTGAACAAGAATCAAATACTAAACTAAATAAGACTGGGTCAAACTCCCAGTTCAAAACTCCAAACCATAAACTAAACTGAATACAATATCTCCGATGAAGGAACCAGAAGTGGGTGACATATGCCCTAAACAAGAAGTCTAGATGAAACTGAATGTAAAGATTGATGCGTCTACTACAAGTACCTACAGCTTCCACAACAGTTGTAGCACGTCAAGCAATCCAAATCTCTAAATCTGATACTCTTGTGGCTGAGCACCTGATATAATACATATATATTGCAAAAGAGAGAAGAGATACAAGAAACGGGTCAGAGCCCGATGTGTAAAATTGATTTAGCAAGTTTTTAAAACTAGTTCTTAAAACAAGTCTTATATGTTAGTTATCGAACTCTCACATGAGTTTCTAACCTCTCGTCTATTGTGCACGCCTAACGTACATCTAATCTCCCCCTAGTTATACCTCCCAGTCTAAATAGTCAGATACCATACTAATACTAACTATGTTCACTAGTAATATTCCCATATCGCCCATACAATACGCTAATCAGATAGTTTATCTCACATACTAAGTTTCATTATTCACCATTTGAATGGTTAATCTTTTATTCACTAAGATTATTTTATTTCTCATTTCCATTTCATCTACTAGTTTCACAAAGTAGAAAGTTACCCAAGTACACTCATACATATATATAGTCTCACCATCCCTATATATGTACATTAATCCTGCACCCTGAGGTTAAGACCACTCGGTGCAAAGTAATGAATATTATTATTACCACGTCTACTAATTTCACACAATAGAAATATTCACAATTTCATATATATATATATATATATATATATAGTCACATCATCCCTATACATATATATACTAATCCTTCACCCCGGGGCTATGACCCATTAGTGCACCTATTAAGAAAATCCTGCATCCCCGGGTTAGCACCCATTAATGCACCTATCAATAATAATTCAACACCCCCGGGTTATCACCCATTAGTGCGCCTAACAATAATCATCCTTATACCCTTGGGTTATCACCCATTAGTACACTTAACAATAGAATTTCTGCACCCCCGAGTTATTACTCATTAGTGCGCTTAACTATAAGATTCTTGCACTCCCGGGTTATCACCCATTAGTGTTCTTAACAATAATTTCCCATAATAGGCATACACGCATCCTATTATAATTTATAGGTATCTCTCCAACCTTCATATATACTCCTCATACGTATTTTAATCTCATCTCTACGTCTAGTATAAATATTTAGATTACTATCTCTCTCGTAATCTCCTAGGTATATTCTGTCTATACCAAAATAATTAAAGTATTTATTCTCACATACTTTCCCGAAATTGCATCTTATTTAAATTTACTATTTGGAAGTTTCTCTCACCCCAATAAACCGATAAACTCAAAATTGGACTCTAAGAAAATTCCCAAAAATCCCTTTTGTCATTCGAACCACTTCGCGCGAGATCCCCGTCTCGTTTGAACCACTTCCACATGTCGTTCGAACCACTTTGCATGAGATCCCCATCTCGTTTGAACCACTTCGCTCGACTTCGCGCGAGACCCACTGTTTCGTTTTCTTCACTAAATTTTAGCGTTTTCTACCATTTTTGGACTTAAAAACCTCTAAGATTCAACACCCAATGCCTCATCATCAATACCCATCAACACCTAATGGATTATAAATCATTCCCAACATCCTAGGATCATTAATTCATCATTAAACATCATAATTATTTAAAATCCCCACAGTAATTCATATGAACCCTAGTTTCCAAATTTTCATTTAAAGAACCTAATCAACCCAGATTCGTTCATCAATATATAATCAAATTCTGTGATTAATCCTCTACATACATGAAGGAATTTTAACTACTAATTAAACCAATCCTTAATCATAATTTAAATCTCCAATTTTCACCCAATTCATATGTAAATCAGGATTAATTTCACCTACACTAACATGAGCATGATTATTGCTAAAAGAAAACAAGTAATAAACACTTTCCTTGAATATGATGGTCTGATCTATTGGTGATATTGGTATGGGTGTGTTCTCATTGTCCCGATCTACATGGTGGTGGTGGTGGTGGTGGTGGTGGTGATTGTGCAACGTGGTGTTATTTTGGCCCTTTTCTCTTGGAATTTGCTCTCCCTCACACCTCCTATAGCCATTCTTAACTTCCTGTAACTTGTTAACCCTAATGGACTTTCCTTACCTGATATAATTACTCTTAGTGTTCGTCCATTAATTTATCCCAAAAATACAATTTTCCATAATGCCCTCTCGGGGTGTCGGTTAGGCCTAAAATCGCCCCGGGACCCAAACTAAACACCCGGGTATACTATGTTGGCTATCTTGACCCTTACAGACTTAACGGCGCACTCAAACTGACCATACGAGTTAATAAAAATAATTTCTCTTTTTATTCTATTCAATTAGTCCCGACACGACTCACACGCGTGTCAGACTTAAATTACTAAACTGTCATATTTCTCACTTTCGACAATTTATCAAATGTTATAATTCTATATTACATATCACACATTAATATTCAATAATTCTCAATAATAATTATTAACCCTTGGCATGCTAGTTAATAATTATTTTAATCCGGATTAATAACAAATTAATTTCTCACATTTTAATTTAATTAATCCAATAACAATAATTAATCGCATACGTATTCCCATAATAATAATTAATCACATAATTATTTAAATCGTCAAAAATATGGGGTGTTACAAGAGGTGTCTTATGTGTAAAGAGTAGGCACACATGTGTGGATATTATCTGCAATGAATTGGGGGACAAGAACGGGATACCCAGTAGGGGCAACAATTATAACAAGTTTTGGTTGAGTTGGGACGGTAGTTTTATGTCTAGAAACCATTTAAAAGTATGAGTTTTATTTCGTAGTGATTGGGGTCTATTTTGTGTGGCACGAGCGAGTCACAGTAATTTTATTAGTATTAGATTCACATGAGAAACGAATTTAGTAGGGGTATCGTTAATATTATTATAGTTGTATATATGTACCATTGAGTTAGCAGGCTCTCTTTAGTTCCATCTATAGCGGAGCCGGTGTGGACACTGAGAGGATACATTTTATGAGGATAGATTGTTTTGAGAGGTGTTATTTAAGGTATGGTTTTATTCTAGGTATGGACTTTTGAACGATGATGGACGGTTATAGCAAGACTATCATGTTCGTTGTTCTGAGGCAGGATGTATTTTTGCAATGTCTAACTTGAAAGGGGTCGAGATCATGACGATATTTTATGAAGTAGCTTCGGAGAGTACAATTGTATAGATATATTGGATCCCGATGCGTATGGACATTTACTGATGTGATTCAGGGTATATCAGGTTTACCGTTGAGTGGAGAGATTTAGCTCATTGTTGTTTATGTGCTGAGAACTTTGTGACAGTGAGAACATCGTATCGTGCTATTCCTTGAGAGACATGGGCATAGACTATTTGATTTGTGTCTAGAGAAAAAATTTGTGATATCTTAGTTGTGTTCTTTGGATCCACAGATTTCGATGATCGATAATGCTGGGGGATGGTGCATTGGGGAAGTTTTATAAGCTTTATTGTGGGATGTTATATTCATTGGGAGTAGTGAGACGTTATTGGATTCTATTGCATCAATTTTTAATGTTAAATTATCGAAAGTGTAGAGGAAACACTTTAAGCTGAGAGATATTACGATATATGGTCGGTGGATCTGGGGAATGCTACGAAGGAAGCACTAAGAAAACTTATGTACCACAAGTTAATGGTTGGGGAAGTATCGAAAAGAATAAATTGCAAATTATGGGGTAATCTATAATACTCATATGATATAAACACGTTGAGAGTGCAGAGCTGAGCTTGAGATAAATATGTTACATACCAGACGGTAGTAATAATTATGTTGGGATGTTTGGGAAATAGTATATAGTATTGTGAGACCTTGTGTTCGTTGTTCCAAGGGATGACTTACTTGTGCTAGTTATCACCTAAAAGAGGGTCTAGTATATATATATATATATATATATATACGTGTATATATGTTATAGTGTGTTTCATAATAGACATATAAAAATATATTTTTATTGTTATATTTGACCCCGATAAGTAGGGACGGTGACTGATGGGATGCAGGGTGGATAGGTTTATTATCGAGCAGCGAGATATAGCTTGTGATTCATTGGCGCTAAGAAACTAGTGATAGTAAGGGGTGTCGTATTGTATGATATCTTTTGTAACATGAGAGTGGACGAGTATACTTTTATGTTAGGAGACGAGAATTTGGATGTGCGTGTTATGGACTAAGGGCCTAATGGATATCAACGACAAGAAATGTTAAGTAGTAGTGTATAAGGGGGTTCCTTGTTTGGATTTAGCTTTGCAAGACATCCCACACATGAAACTTAGCGCAACATTGGAAGTGGGGAGATGTTGGTCATTAGGACATGGGTTTGGTACCTTGGTTATTATTCACATATGTGGTTATAACTGTGAGTTGAAAGTTATATTAAGATTTAAGGCTAGTAGAGTCGGGTAACATTCATGCGGAGGAGCATGGTTACAGGGTGTTTGGGCGCCCTGGGTAATTAATGTAATATTTATATAATTCGCGATTAGAAGGGGAAGAGATATATGTAGCGATCTTAGAGGCATGTGGTAGGGAAGTATTTGGGGCAGAGAGTACTAGATTTATCTTAATTTCGAGGACGAAATTCCTTTGTAAGGGGGCAAGTATTTAACACCCCGTAATTTTGAGGACATGGATTTTAATTATTTTGGTGAAATAGAAATTTAAATATTTGGAGAATTTATATTTTTTTTATTAATTCGAATTATTTTAAAAATTACATGTGTCGTAATTTGAGGTCGAGGTGGGAGATTTTAGTTAAGTAACTCGGATGACGATTCTAAGTGAATAGTTGATTCCGAATAGGTCGAGATAGTCAAAAGAGAGTACTCAAGAATAGTAATCGGGTCTCAGGGCATTTTTAGGCATAATCGGGCTCACACGTGTTTGGGGCATTTTAATTTGACCCATAGGCTTAATTTCGGAATTAGCAATATAAAACCTACATTAGGGAGTTTGTGTCAGACAATGCTCAGTAAGAAAACCCTAGTTTTACAGAGGAGAAAATAGGGAGAAATTTGGAGCCAAACCATGAGAAGAAGGGTGTGTTCTTCATCAAAGGAAATCAGACCCTACGAATTCATTCAGGCAAGTTGTTAAACTTGATTTTTTTTTAATTTGAAGTATTTCGATTCATATCGTGGTGGGTGTAAACCATATTCATTTTAGGGTGGGTTATCGCATAGAAAACGGGTGTTTATTAATTGGTGAGTTTACGCAAATTAAATGTGAAATATATATGTTCTTCTCAATCAAAAGCATTTGTATCTAATTTTTATTCATAGGCTCTTAATCCCTATCGTATAATTTGGATTTCGAAATCAAATTTTGAAAAAAACGGGTGTGGGAGAAATCATTCAGAGTATTACGTTTTATTGTTAAGTATTGTAAATTGATGATGGATGTTGAAGTAATTTGAGGAATTTAAACTCATGGATAACATATAAATTAATAGGGGTTAGTTCGAGGTTGGATTATCAAGCTTGGAGAATTGTTAATGGAGGAACTGGTATCAGAGGGAAGACGATGAGGTTACTAAAAAAGTTAGGTTGTTCGAACGACCAGGTGAGTCATTCGAACGACCACTAGTCTCGTTCGAACGACGGTGGAAATTTTGCATTAGTGTCATCTCCTACCTGGGTTTGCTGTTCGGATTTTTAAAGGATTTAGCTGGGTAAAAATTTAAGGGAGCAAATAATTAAGGCATTGGGAGGTGGAGTTTAAGACATATTTTTGTGTAGATAGAGTGCCAATCTAAATAGCTGGAATTGGGTGAAATAAATTCTAAAGGTTAGAATACGGATCAAGTTAGGGAGTCCGGGCATTTTGGTTGAGTGACACTACATTGACGATATTAATGGAGGTGGAATTAATTTAATTAAGGGTTGGATATTCGACTTGGATATTTTTAGGCTGAGTGCTAACGGAGCTAGGCTCGGGGTAGCCGGTTTAATTTATTATAGAGATACATAATAAATTATCGAAAATTAAATTTGACAGGAGGTGTTAACCTTAATAGTGGAATTTTGTGTAACGAATTCAAGACGGTGAAGATACGGACCGAATGAATGAGTCGGGGTATTGTAGTTGGGTGATACTACTTTAATAAATTAATTAATGTGTGATTAATCAAATTACAAGTTGGGATATAGACTTGGGTATTTGGGGCTAGTGTTATGGGTGTTAGGCATGGGTTAACCAGACTTTATTAAATATATGTATACGGTTATGTCTGATAGTGTGTGTGTGTGTGTCTATACATATTTTTGTGTGCTCTATAGATATCGGTGTGAATGATATTTATAGTAATACATACCCCTCTAGTGTTATCATAGGAGGTTACACGATGTGGGTGAATCACCTGGCTTAAGGAGTAGGGAGAGTACAGTCCACAGTTCATATCGCCTATTTTATTGTGTGATTTATTTTCCAACGTGAGACACTTTGGGTATGATTTGGTTTCACTTTCAAGAGGAATATAACTGCCCCCATTACATTTGTGATATTTTTGACCAAATTCGATGTGATCTAGTCCAACTTGAGGTGGTCGGGTTAGAGCGAGCATGCCTGGGACATGATAGCATTTTAGAGAAAGCATATGGTGAGTTACTACTCGGAAAAGGATGGTTATTATACACGACATGTTTGTGAATTTTATAGTATACTAGTACATATAAAATATGAGTAGATAATTATATACAGGATTTGATATTTCGTCTTTTGTGTATATGTGTCATTGTAGAATACGGTCAATTAAAAATCCCTTATGGTATCTACAAGCACACTAAAATTGTATATTGGCAAGTAAGGGGTCAATCTGAGTCCTTAATGTGGACAAGAGAAAAGTGAAGACTACGTATGATTTTTAAAACAATTTTGAAGGTTTATTTATACTACTAATTATGAACTAAAATTTAAAATACACTAATTGATAAATAAAATGATAATGTGAGCTAAAATGCGAGGAGTGAACAAATGTGAGATCATTTAAGGGATTAAAATTTACAGCTTAACCTATTTATTTTTATTACTTAGTTTATCTATTTGAAATACCCCAAAACATATATAAATTCACAAATCAACTATCATTGCAAATGTAAAATTACATTTTTAGAGTAGAGAAATTCGAACTATAATATTATTTCAAAATTTCTTATCTCTAGTTTAATTAATAAATAAATATTATAATCTGAATTTGTGATTTTCTCTCAAAAATAATTCACCCTCTCTCGAGGCGTAAATATAAATTATAAAATTTTAATATTAATATTCAAAGGGGCATAATAAATAAACAAACTGAAAATAAAAATAATTAAGTTAAGGGTTTCATCTCACCCCTTGAATGGGGTATTTAGCCTCTCAGTTTGGTATTATTACATATAAAACGTAATAATGATACAATAAGAGGCATACAAAATAAAATGGAATGAGAAAAAATAATTGAACAAAGTCTCCTTGAACTCAATAATAATTTTTCAAACATGAACAATTTAGTGCAACAACAAGTCTGGAATATTATAACATTCGAAGAAAAGCCAAAACTCCCAAAAATTGTGTCTCACAATATATTCTGGCCCACTCAAGTCACTAAAAGAATATAAAAGAAGAAATAAAAATTCAATACATCTCTACTCCTAAGTTTACACTAAAATGAGCTCCAAAAATGGAGCTCCAAAACTAAAACTACCCTCTATTGTTGTCGGAACTCTACTTGATGTCATTAAATGAAGAGAGGATATTCTTTTATAAGAGACATGTGGGTCTAAGGGTAAAATTGGAAGATACAATAGATGAGGGTATTTTAGAAAGAAAAAAAAAAGGGGGTAAAAGGTTTAGAACATGTGACTTTTATTTTGGAAAAATGGCAGATGCTTGGGATGTGGGAATAAAGGGTTTTGCATGAAATGGGTTTCTAATTTGGCTGGAATTCAAAATTGTCAAAGTTAAACATGTTAGTTAGATCAGTTTCTGAGAGAGTATGCGCTTGCGTTCAAATGAGCAAATTATATATTAAGCACCTTTTAACTCAAACAAACCCTAAATATGCAACTAGGTGTGATTTAATCAAGAAATAGATCATGAAGATTAATCAAACACACACAATTGAGGAAAAATCCCCCAAAGGGGCAAAACCATTTATTTTCATTATAATATTGCAACTGTACAATTTCGGATTACAATGAAAATACAAGTGACTAAGAATTACCCTCAGGTGTCGGATTCTGTAGTCGGCGGCTGGAGTTATCCCTTTCCAGTAGGGCTGCAATGAAGAAGAAGAAGAACGGTCTTCTCCACAATGGTATGAACAGCAAAAATGCGTTCCTGGGTTGCAAAGAGATTCACAAATGTTTGGAAATTTGTGTGAATCAAAAACCTAGAGTCTAGGGCTCAATAGGTGAAGGCAAAAAATTTCTAGTACTCTGAAAGTCGTGTATGGAAGTCTTAGAAAACCACTTTCCGTAGTGGGTTTATAAAGGAATAACATGGCCTAAAAAATCTCTGCACGATCTGCTTGAGATTATCCCAGGTGGACCGGTCCGGGTCTGAGGCGGACCGATCCGGGTAGGCGGACTGGTTCTTTTTATATTTGGCATCTTCGGTTCGCAATCGGTCCGGGGTATACTGACTTTCAGCAGGCGGACCGGTCCGGGTCTGAAGCGTACCGATCCACAGGTGGATCGGTTCGTTTATTCTGGGAGGACCGGTCCGGCCTGTCAGACTTTGATTCCTCTTCTTCTTTTGATATTCGGATCCGTTGATGACTGTATGAATCTTGAATTTCTTCAACGGTGTAACGGCGTGTGACATAATAAATTGATAATGTACAAAAATGTCCTTACAAATCTCCCCCTATGTCTATGTCGGTACATACATAAAAACAATCATCCGAATTATCAAACAACTAAATATGCCTATACAAATCTACCCTTCCATGAACCCAAAACTGGAAAGATACAATTGAATAAGACTTCAACGTTTGCTCTTCAACTCTTCAGGAATCTCAACACTTTTCTCATCAGGGTGTGAAATCCAATGATAATCCATGTAGTACCTACACACATGACAAAAGACAAAATACCAAGTGACGTATCTACTTTGAAATGAGATAGACATATATACCAATTTATGAGAAAACTCAAACTTTCAAATCTCCCCCATAATAAGATAATTCATTCTCCCCCTTTTTATGATGTCCCCAAATAGACAAATGAGAGAAATAAATCAAATAAGCAAGTATGGAGTGTCACAAGGATAAAATCACACCATGAATGATCACAAAAACAACCAAGTCATGGAAATGGAATGAATGGGTGTGAACACATTCGATAGGTAAATTAACTCAATCAATCATATGTGCACGATGCATATGTGTACTCCTAACGAATGAACATCAAAAGTATCCTTAGGTGTAAAGATTGTTGAATTTAGATGACATCGTCTTATGCAAATCAACAAATCAAAGTCAAAATGATTTCCACACCAATAACGTCCAAAACTATGTAGCGCATTTTCAAGTATTTCTAGGACGTGCAAACCCGTTTTAAATTCTCCAACCAAACTCCCTCATATATATTTTCTTTTAGAGGTAATCTAAATTCTCAAACATTGGAGAATTGGAGCAAAAACCTAAATGGCCCATAATTTGGCATGAATATCTTTTTATTGCCTTTAAATTTTTTCGGGCTCTTTTAAACCTCTGTGGACCTCGAATAATAAAAATTCCTCCATTTTTTAGGTCCATTTTAACGGTGGCTTAGTATTCGCAAAGGCAAAATGAACCTTTCACAGCCCTTCCCCGTTTTCAAACAAAGCACACAAACTCACAAAACGGTTCTTATATGCACAATTTCCTTATAAAAATTATCGCGCTTGGTTCATTTTAAAGACAGGATTGAAGTGAAAACACCCAACCAACATGTGATAAGACAAGCACAATAATCAAATAAATCCGTGCATGTGTGCAATAAAGGAAACATGAGTCAGGCATGTAGGAAGTAACACTTAATTACATCTTAATGACTCCAAACATAATAAAGCACATGGATGAATTGACCTATTGTCTCAAAACAATATCAAATAGTCACATGAAAATAATGGAATGATGTTGTGACTTGGTCATCCAAAGTGTTCATCCATAAACGGTGCAAACAAAATACAAAAATCTTTTTGATTTTTCAAAAAAAATTATCAAAATAAAATCTTTTTGTATTTTTCAAAATTTTCAAAAAAACTAAAACATACAAAATGATACATACTAGCAATAGGCAAACAATGACATCATGAGAATCGCCCTATGCTAGTAAACAAGTCAAACCTCAATCATTAGGTGCGGAGGGGTTTTCCAAAGGTGGTGACAACTTATGAAAAACCTCCATCAGTTCTTGTGAAGTTTTGACTAAAAATTTAACTTGCTCTCCTAAGTGTGCAAACTCTCTCATGTAGTCTTCGGGAGCATGTAAAGTATCATGTGTGGGTGCATGTGTGCCAGAAACACGTGTAGAGGCAAAACGTGACACATAACCTAACTTAAAGAAAAATTCCCTAAGGTGTCCTCTCCTCTTGCAATGGGAACAAACATAAATAGGCCTAGGAACACCTCTCTCAAAAACTCTAGGACGCACTTTCCTAATAGGAATGGGACGCCTAGGTGGGTTAGGATGAGACACATGTGAAACTGTCACTAAAGTGGGAACCGGCTCGAGTGCTAATTGGGAAGAAGAAGCACCGTCATGACTTATTCCTAACTTCTCACCTTTACCCTTAAGAACCACCTTTTCAACCTTCTTAGGTGCGTTCTCAAACTTGACTTTGACCACCCTGGCACGTTCGAGATCACTCTCGAGTTGGGATACACGTGTCGTCAGACTAGACAACGTGCTGGTCAAATCACACTTCTCCTTTCTCAAAACCTCCTTCTTTTTCTCCAAATCTAAAACCCGACGACCTAAATACCTATTATACTTCTTTGTTTTCAAGGTCTCGGCGTATAAATCTCTAAAAGCTTTTTGGAGCTCACTTTCATCTCCACTTTCTCCCTCACTTGAAGCACTCAAATCATCACTATCACATTCATGTGCACTATTGTGGGACAAGGTGGGTGTGCTCACACGACTAGAAAAAGCTACAAAATTCTCACCACTAGTCTCATCACCCTCACCTTCACTACTATCACTAAGTGTGGCGGGCATAGCTACTTTCTTTTTAAGCCACGCCGGACACTCAAATGACTTATGTCCCTTACCCCCACATTCAAAACAAGTGACGTTCTCAAAATCTTCCTCACACTCCTCATCGGATTTATTCTCTTTTTACCTCTCACCACTTTCTTTGGCCTTTCCTTTCTTTTTATTTTTCTCAAAAAAATTCCTTTTATTGGAAGAATTAATTGTATTGATGTTGAGAAATTTTTTAAAATTTTTCACAAACAAGGCCATATCATTAAAATCAAAATCTCCCTCGGAATCGGACTCACAAACTTTTTCTTTCTTTTTATTAAAATGAGTCTTTAAAGAAATGCCATTATCCTTAGCCTTAATGGTTTTGGGAAAAATGTCAATCTCATAGGTTTGAAGATCTCCTACAAGTTCCTCCAACTTAAGTGATTTCAAATTTCCCAAAGAGTTCAAAACAATGACTTTAGGAATAAAGTGTTTTGGGAGAGATCTCAAAATCTTTTTAACGACACGC
Source organism: Sambucus nigra (assembly GCA_949130495.1). NCBI lineage: Eukaryota > Viridiplantae > Streptophyta > Magnoliopsida > Dipsacales > Adoxaceae > Sambucus > Sambucus nigra. The sequence continues at coordinate 228,888,532 of OX422207.1, forward strand.
GTGTTATCAATCACCTCACCCAAATTAAAACTTGTGTTAACAATGTCTGACAAACGAGCATAAAAATCATCAAAGCATTCAGACTCAGACATGATAATAGTCTCAAATTGGGTGGCCAAATTTTGTAATTTTGATTCTTTAACCACGTTCGTACCCTCATGTGTCAATTTCAAAACATCCCAAGCCTCTTTAGACGTGGTGCACGTCATAATTCGGTGAAACTCATCAGGAGAGACAGCTCCAGAAATAGCACTCAGACCACGGGAATTAAAATTGGACAATTTATAATCATCTTCAGTCCAGGATGACACGGGTTTTAAAGTTGTGATGTTATTAACAGTGACCGTGGGAGGAGTCCAACCATTTTTGCAAAGCAACCAAACACGCTCGTCAATAGATTTTAAAATCGATTTCATACGAGCTTTCCAGTAGGCATAATTAAACCCGTCAAAAATAGGCATCTGATTATATAAGTGCTCCATAGAAAAAAATGCGAATTTTCACAAACCTGATTTTTTCAAAAAAAATCAATATCACATGATTTTGCGGAAAATAGGAATACGCGATAAATTAGCGTAACCCGCTCTGATACCAATTTGAGAATGTGAGTAGACAAATTGTATCAGAAAGTAAATCCTTAAAAAATCAGGATCACGCGATAAATTAGAGTAACCCACTCTGATACCAATTTGAGAGAGTATGCGCTTGCATTCAAATGAGCAAATTATATATTAATCAAATTTTAACTCAAACAAACCCTAAACAGGCAACTAGGTGTGATTTAATCAAGAAATAGATCATGAAGATTAATCAAACACACACAATTGAGGAAAAATCCCCCAAAGGGGCAAAACCATTTATTTTCCTTATAATATTGCAACTGTACAATTTCGGATTACAATGAAAATACAAGTGACTAAGAATTACCCTCAGGTGTCGGATTCTGTAGTCGGCGGCTGGAGTTATCCCTTTCCAGTAGGGCTACAATGAAAAAGAAGAAGAACGGTCTTCTCCACAATGGTATGAACAGCAAAAGTGCGTTCCTGTGTTGCAAAGAGATTCACAAATGTTTGGAAATTTGTGTGAATCAAAAACCTAGAGTTTAGGGCTTAATAGGTGAAGACTAAGAATTTCTAGTACTCTGAAAATCGTGTATGGAAGTCTTGGAAAACCACTTTCCATAGTGGGTTTATAAAGGAATAAGATGGCCTAAAAAATCTCTGCACGATCTGTTTGAGATTATCCCAGGCAGACCGGTCCGGGTCTGAGGCGAACCGGTTATTTTCATATTTGGCATCTTAGGTTTGCAATCGGTCCGGGGTATACTGGCTTTCAACACGCGGACCGGTCCGGGTCTAAGGCAGACCGGTCCGTAAGCGGATCGGTTCTTTTATTCTGGGCGGACCGATCCGGACTGTCAGACTTTGATTCCTCTTCTTCTTTTGATATTCGGATCCGTTGATGACTGTATGAATCTTAAATTTCTTCAACGGTGTAACGGCGTACGACATAATAAATTGATAATGGACAAAAATGTCCTTACAGTTTCTGATTTTGGGGATGCGTAAAGTTTGTAGGGATCGAAGCAGGGATCGGGTAAGGACCTGGTCAGAATCGGGTTGGTCTGGATTGAGTTTTAGCTACCGGGCAGTTGGATCAAACTGGGTACATATAGGATTTGGGTATGGTGAAAGCAGGTGGGGTTTCGGGTAGAACACGGGTTAAAGTTCGGGGTATGGCTGGAGTCGACGGAGAGGAATCAGGTTTGGGGTATGGGTTGGTGAGTTTGTTAATGGAGGTAAGAGGAGAGAGAGAGTATGGGAGAGAAGATGATGGGTGAATTGTGGCTGATGGGACTGGGTGTAGTGGGGTGTATGGTAGTGTAGGGGGGTGTGCGAAAGTGTGAGTTGTTTGGATGTATGAGTGTGTAAGGATTTATAGTGTGTGTGTTTAGATTTGTATCAAAAGAAAATAAAATTACTAAAATATTTATAACCTAAAATAAATTTACTAAAACTAAAAAGATAAATTCCTAACCTATTAACAAAAAGACTCAAAATATAATAATATAAAAATGATAAAACTGACCTAATAAAATTAAAAACAAATAAGATAAAATAAAATAATAATAAAACTAAACGAAAAAAAAAACTAAAAATTAAAAGCAAATAAAACAAAATAACAATAAAACGCACACCTATTATATTTACATAAATAATAAAGATGCTCAACGCAAACTAACCTATTATATACAACTGTATGCACACAAATAAAATATAAAAATATTAAAAAATTAAACACGGCACAACTAAAAAATATAAAAGTACAAACTGAACACACACAAGACTAGGGGGATGTCAGGGCTTTGATTTAGGCTTGGGTTTTGGGATAGGTTTAGGCTATGGGATTTGGGTTCAGCTCATTTTAATCGCATCAATATCGCATTTGATGTACTTGACCACTTATTTATAGCAATTACATCGAACTAAGCTTGTTTGCCCCGCAAATGCTTATTGACCTACAAAATAAATAAATACCAATATATGTCCGATTTTATCGAGTACTAGTAATTAAAAACCGTCTACTTGGGGTATAAATATAAGATTTTTAGGTGCTTATCAGAGTTAATACACAAGGGTGAATGTATTTCTTGTATAACTAGTGTGAAAGTTATATGATTTAAAAAGGGGATTTCTTATATAACTAGTGTGAAAGCTATATAATTAATAAGGTTTTTCCTATATGATTCGTATTAATGTTATATGATTTAATATAGTTGAACCGATTAATAAGTTAATGAGAAGATAACTTAATATTCAAAGTAAGAATAGTTGGGTTATAGTAGTGCGGTAGAAAGAGGTGTGATACGACTAGTTAGATGGGGTAGCTTAACTAGGAAGGTTAGTAGGCAAGCATTAAGTGTACACATTAGATGAGGAGTGAGTTATACCTGAAGAGAATACGACACTAGCTTGAATATGAACAGTGTGCATTCATATTTAATTATTGCAATTTAACCGCTTGCTAAATATTTTCAAAATTTTTTACTTGGGCTCTGACCCATGTCAAAATATTTTTCAAAATCTTTTAGGTGTCCAGTCACAGGGACACCCAGTTTGAGGATTTTATACAGGGATGCGCAACTACAGCTCATGTGGAAGTTGCATGACTTTGCTATAAATGCTTCGTTCATTTATTCCTCGTGTAGGATCTTTATTTCAATACTCTTTTTGGACATGTCGCCCTTAGATCTATTATTCAGTATTTATTTGACCTTGTGTATCTAGGTTATAATTTCAGTGTATTGTTGGATTTTATAGTTGAACCGATAGTTGATTCGGTAATCTTTATTCATATTATTCATTTGTGTTGGATTCAGTTTCTAGTTAGTGTGGATGATTTAATTATTCTTTATTTTGTGCATGTTGCTATTTAAGGAAAGATAAGAATTTGGCACTAGTCTAATCAAATTACTAAGTAGTTAGTAACTTTAAAAAAGTTTTCAATAGTGATGCTAAGAATGAGCCATATGAGACCAACGTTTTATTTTGATCACGAGTTGGCCACCCGGTATTTTAGTAGGCGTGGTGTCACAATTTGTTAATTCAATATGGGTGATAATTTATCAAATAAAAAAATAATCCAATTCAAAATGATTAATAATGATATTTAGCAACCTACAACTTCATTCTTTGTCATATACGTCAAATACGTAATCTGACGACTCATAGCATCTTTCGAATTACAAATTTTAATTTATTATTTTATTTATCCCGATAGTCTATAATATTGAGGTACAAATATCTAATCATAATATATTTTGAGTCTTCAATGAAATTTTTATATTTAATAAAAATATGTTTATAAATCAGACTCTCACTTTTTTAATTAAATTGCAAATCCTTTTCAGAAAACATGTGTAATTAACTTTTAGGCAATATTTAACTCAAATAATACTTAAAGGAGATAAATAGTGATATTATTGCCTAAAAATAATTCTTTTTCAAAGTCTTAATACTCGGTTGTGCTTGTCTCGTGAAAATTTAAAAAAAAACATCCTTGGATGATCTTAAGAAAAACTAATTTAAGCCCCCAAAAATTGAGTTAAAGCTTTGTTTTCATGGTGGTCTTGGCTTTGAAAAATATAAAAAGGAAAGCTTTGAGAGATAACATCTTTTAACTAATGGAAATGAGCTGCGAAGACCCATTATCCCATGTCTTTTAAAAAATAAAAGTAAAAAATTTTGATCGCACTTGAACACACACAATAAACAACTCAACCTTGACTGACGTAAATTGGATCGATCCAAAATATGAAATTATAGATAATTTAATTAAGAATGTGTGAACGATGACTTTGTATTTTTCTGATTTTTTTTTAATTTCTTATAAATATTTTACCAACTGTGCGCACGACCCTGTTACAGGTGTGACAAGGTTTTTTGTTGGGTTATTCGATTGGTCTTTGTCTTGAACAATTGGTTGGATATTTGTGTATACATATTGTAGAATGTAAAGTTGGATTTAATTAAGTCCAAGAGATGATAGTATAATTAAATTAAAATTCAACGTTATGATTCACTAAATTAAATAAGTCCAAACATTAAAGAAATTTCTAATTTTTTAAATTATAAATTAATTTTCGGTCTTCAAAATTTTAGGATATTACAATATATTTTGATCATACGTGTAATTGGTCCATGCGTCACAACGTGAGATGTGGATGACCTGATCCATGAGATGAGTTTTGGTATGGAACTACCCGGAGGTGTGATTGCTTAATGATCCCCCATCCTTTTATATGGTCATGTTTTGAAATCCGTTAGGTATTGGTTTCTCACGGATTTACCAATACATTTATGGGAAGGTTCCCCAAAGGTACACGACTTCGTGTTGTTATTATGAGACTTGTATATCAATATGATATTAATTTGATAATGAAAATTTTGATTGAAAGGCCCTATGACACATTTATGTGTTTTGATATAAGAATGCGTATATCTTATTTGTGCGGGTGATGCGAGTGGATGTTGGTATTAAATCCTATTCCTTACGTACAAAATAGTCTAAGAGAAGTAAATGGGTTATGATATGAGGTCGGGTGTATTTTAATATTCGAGTTACATGGGTAGAGATTGTTATTGGATTATAATTTATTCATGTGTAGTTAGTTGTATATAGAGGTAGCGTATTGATTGTAATGATTATATTTAGTCTAGTGTTAGAGAATTATTAGTATTACTCAAGCCTTGGGTTGGGACACTCGTGTAGTATTCCACTTGTGATGAGGGGTAAGGTATCTATTATATGTGAGTGTCACCGGGTTGGCATATTTATCGTACATGAGTTGCATGATTATTACGACATTTATAATGTAAGATATTTCTAGCAACCTTAGGGCATTGACCCAAATCTAGAAACGTTTTCTCGATGTATTATTATTAAGGTTATCTATAGGATCAAGGTTGGGCAGTCAGACGTGCATTTGTTGGAGATTCAGTACCATTCTTAGCATATGAGTTGTTGTTTTATTTCAGTAGTCACTTATACTCTATAGTTTATTTTGATAAGAGGTGGTTCTTGTTGTATTTTCATTTTCGTTGAGTCTTTTGTGCAAAGGAGATTTATTATAGTGGATTTAGTTTTATTGTAGAGTTTTATTTATCTCAGTTCAATTGTTTATGTTGTTGTTCGTCATCATGATTCTCTTTTAGTTGGTTTTCTTTTACTACCTTTTTTATTTACATTGATGCTGAGAGTGATATAAATTTTATAACACTCCCTCATCTTCGACATGTTAACCTGATCAATTGTAAACGGAAAAATAGGCGGTGTTACATGGGTTTTGGCTTATCGAATTTGGGTCGATATTAGCTCAACAGGATAGGCTTGGTAAGATAACGATTCAGGTTTGAAAATTTGTATAGATAAGATTAGACTCATTTTTATCTATTGATACCCGTTAACATTAACAAGTTATATATGATAAGCCATGACAAATTCACTTATATATGTTTGATAAAAGTTAGTAGAAAAATATATTTTATGTAACTCACTCTGAATAATTGAGAAAAAGTTTTATAAAGTTGAGTATATTTCAATGTGTAAATTAATTTTTATTGTATAACTATATGTATATTTGTAAAACATATTGCGACCATGGATTATGCACATATATTTTTTGAAATTTCCTAATTTTCTCACTATTTAAATATGAAAAAATTAACGTGTGTTAATAATTTGGGTCATGTAACCCGTTAACATTAACAGGTCGAGTTATAATAACTCATATATAACTTGTTAATGTCAAGAGATCATGTTGAGTTATAATATATGATATATTGATATAATATATTGATACATATATTATAACTCAACATGATCTCTTGACATGCGTTGATACAGGCCTCGATACACGGATGATATCTTTTGATCATTAAAACTTGTTTAGATCGGAAGCAACAAACCATAAGTCTTTACACATCATTCAATACATATAAATGTGTCACCAAATTGTTTTAGTGCCATTACTCTTAACAACTTTTGATTTATAAATTTTGGGTCCCATGTCACGTAGCAATCTTAGAAAGATATAATTGGCAAACACGTTAAACAGGTTGCCTCAAATCCAGCAAATAATTCAGTTACTAAATTTAGTTAAACAATAGGCCTAATTATATTTAGGTCCCATTTGTCGGGTCAATATGCTAATAAGTCCTATTGACTTTTCAATAATCCCATAGGTCCTATTCCAACTTTTTAGGGAATTTTTTCACAATTTTACCCTTTTATAATTAATCATTTGTAACTACCTTTAGGAAGTTACATAAGTGGTTGGACTTTTTTTTTAATCTTTAAATGATCATAACTTTTGATTCACAAATCCTTTTTTCGCAAAATTACTATTTTTGAAATCTGCTCGACGAGATCTATCAAACAAGATCTATGAAGGCAATAATATTCCAAAGAAAAAAATTTACACAAACAGTAAACTTTACTGTATGCACTAGAATATGAAATAGTTTTATATATGTGACATTTTCACAAACAGACAGTAACATTTACTGTGGTAATACTACATAGTACACACACACACACACACACAGATATATATATATATATATATATATATATATATATATATATATATATATATATATATATATATATATATATATATATATATATATATATATATACATCCGGTGGATCCAAACCCTCTTTTTTCAAAAATACCTTATATTTAAAGGTTCGCGCTAACAGCATCCAATCCTTACCACCATTGTTGGAGCTTCAACGACCTTCGTCAGAGCTCCGATTTGGGGTGGATAAGGGTGGCATGTGGTGCCGCTGGCGCAGACCTTTGAAAATAAGAGACTTTTGAATAAATGAGCTTTGGATCCACCGGAGTATCATGGGGTGCCGCTGGCGCGGGCCTTTGAAAATAAGATTGGATCAATGGGATCGGGATCATCTGGAGTGCCAATTTGGAGTGAATAGGGGTGGCACAGAACTTTAAAAATAAGAGCATATTGGATATATATATATATATATATATATATATATATATAGTTTGTAAAAATGTCATCGATATTAAACTTTATTGTATACACCAAAAAATGAAATAGTTTATATTTGTGACATTTTCACAAACCATAACATTTACTGTGATAATATATTTATGAAATAGTTTTATATATATAACATTTTCACAAACAGTAACATTTACTGAGTTAATATTATATATATATATATATATATATATATATATATACGGTAGATCCAAACCTCTTTTTTTTTAAATTACCATATTTTTAAAGGTTTACACTAGCGACATTCAATCCCCACCACCACCCACCCCCTTTATCGGAGCTCCAACAACCTTCATCAGAGCTCTTATTTGAGGTGGAATGGGATGCAGATGTAACATTTTGACAAACAGTAACATTTATTATTCGTGAAAATATTACAGATATAAACCTAATCCAATGCTACCCCTACTCACCTCAAACTGGAGCGTCGGTGTATCAAAACCCCATTTATCCAATATTCTCTTATTTAATAAGGTCCGTACCAGTGACACTCCATGTCACCCCAAATCAGAACTCTGATGAAGGTTGTTGGAGCTCCGATAATTGGGGTTGGTGGTGGTCGGGATTAGATACCGCTAGCGCGGGCCGTTAAAAATAAGACAATATCAGAAAAAAGAGGTTTGGATCCACCGTATATATATATATATATATATATATATATATATATATATATATATATATATATATATATATATATATATATACTGTGTTATAACACAGTAAATGTTAGCGTTTGTAAAAATGTTATAGATATAAACCTAACCCAATGTCACCCTTACTCACCCCAAATCGGAGCGCCAATGGATCCAAACTCCATTTATCTAATATTATCTTAATTTCAGAGGTCCGCGCTAGCGGCACCCTATGCCACTACTACCCACCCAAATCATAGCTCTGATGAAAGTCATTGAAACTTCGACAATGGGGGTGGGTAGTGGTGGTGATTGAATGTCGCTAGCGTAAACCTTTAAAAATATGGTAATTTAAAAAAAAAGAGGTTTGGATCTACCATGTATATATATATATATATTGTGTAATATTAACTCAGTAAATGTTACTGTTTGTGAAAATGTTATAGATATAAACCTAACCCAATGTCACCCCTACTCATCCCAAATCGGAGCTCCGGTGGATCCAAACCCCATTTATCTAATATTCTCTTAATTTCAGAGGTTCGCGCCAGCGGTACCCTATGCCACTACTACCAACCCAAATCATAGCTCTGATGAAAGTCGTTGAAGCTCCGACAATGGGGGTGGGTAGTGGTGGGGATTGAATGTCGCTAGTGTAAACATTTAAAAATATGATAATTTTGAAAAAAAAAATAGTGGTTTGGATCTACCGTGTATATATATATATATATATATATTATGTAATATTAACTCAGTAAATGTTACTGTTTGTGAAAATGTTATATATATATTGTGTAATATTAACTCAGTAAATGTTATTGTTTGTGAAAATGTTATATATATAAAACTATTTCATAAATATATTATCACAGTAAATGTTATTGTTTGTGAAAATGTCACAAATATAAAACTATTTCATTTTCTTGTGTATACAATAAAGTTTAATATCTATGATATTTTTACAAATTATATATATATATATATATATATATATATATATATCCAATATGCTCCTATTTTTAAAGTTCTGTGCCACCCCTATTCACCCCAAAATTGGCGCTCCAGATGATCCCAATCCCATTTATCTAATTTTATTTTCAAAGGTCCGCGCCAGCGGCACCCCATGATACTCCGACGGATCCAAAGCCCATTTATTCAAAAGTCTCTTATTTTCAAAGGTCCGCGCCAGCGGCACCACATACCACCCTTACCCACCCCAAATCGGAGCTCTGACGAATGTCGTTGAAGCTCCAATAATGGTGGTAAGGATTGGATGCCGCTAGCGCGAACCTTCAAATATAAGGTAATTTTGAAAAAAAAAGGGTTTGGATCCACCGGATATATATATATATATATATATATTGTGTATTATTACCACAGTAAATGTTACCGTCTGTTTGTGAAAATGTCACATATATAAAACTATTTTATATTCTAGTGCATACAGGAAAGTTTACTGTTTGTGTAAATTTTTTTCTTTCGAATTTTATAGCCTTCATGGATCTTGTTTGATATATCTCGTCAAGCAGATTTCAAAAATAGTAATTTTGCGAAAAACGGATTTGTGAATCAAAAGTTATGATCATTTAAAGATTAAAAAAAACAGTCAAACCACTTATGTAACTTCCTCAAGGAAGTTATGGATGGTTGGTTTTAAAAGGGTAAAATTGCGAAAAAATTCCCTAAAAAGTTGGAATAGGACCTATGGGATTTTTGAAAAGTCAATAGAACTTATAAGCTTATTGACCCGACAAATGGGACCTATGTGTAAAGACCCTTAAACAATATGCCCATCACTTTTAATATAAGAAATGTTACTTCTACAAACCCCATAAATTATTTTAAGGATGGATTAAAAAGTTTGTTTTCAAGGTTCAAGTGGCCGGTGCAGGTTTGCTTCTTTCATCATAGGTAAGAATATCAACTCAAGAACAGTTCAGTAAGGGTGTGTTTGAAATGGGAAAACTTTCAATTATTTTTCCTCATTAAAACTAGGTTAAAAGCTAAAATTTCCCTTTTATGTGTTTAAGCCAAAGCAAGTGGTCAAAGCACATTTTGTGGATTTGCCCTGAAATTTTTACTTTTTCAGGTGATAAAATAAAAAAAGAAATACAATTCAAGGAAATTTTTTAATGGATTTTTTTTTATTTGGGTTTCCTCTATTCAAATACAGTCTAATTTGTGTTAAAAAGAAAAAGAATGGGCTTATACCAACTTAGTCACTTAAAAAAATATTAATACATGACTAGTCAAAACCTTCTATTTATTTCAAACAGTCCCTTTATCACATAAAAATACTCAAAAAATGACACACACAAACCCATTTACCTCCCTCCCTCTACCTCCTCCCCCCCCCCCCCCCCCTCCCCCCAACCCACTGTCGACACTCCGACAGCTCTCGCCAGAGCTCTGGCGACCCCCACTGGAGCTCCAGTGAGAGGCTCCGGTAGCTCTGACAATGGGGATGGAGAAGATGGGGAGTGGGGAGGGAGTGTCGCTAGTGCGGACTTTAAAATTAAGAAAATATTGGGTAAATGGGTGTTTCAGGGACTACATTGGTTAAACTAAAAATAATTGTCCTTTTTACAAAATATGTATTTATATTGAGGACTATACAGTAATTGACCACAAAAGAAGAAAATGAGTTTATTTATGCCAAATGTGAAAAATCATGTCAATAATATTAAACAGTCTAATGGTCTCTTTTTTTCACGGAGTTTTTACAAATAGGTCCCGTTTACTACATTTACAGTCAAATAGGTTCTAAGAATTTTTTGGGAGATATTTTGGCTTTACTCACCATGTATTTATTATTATTTGGCTTACCAATCATTTTATTTTTCTTTAGACTTACCACCCATTTTGACGTTTAGCACACAATTTTTCAATTTTTGCAACATTTTTTTGTCACTAAATGTCCAAATGAGTGGTAAAGTTAAAATAAAAAAAATGGTTGGTGAAGTCAAAAAGTCCTAACAACATTGAGGGTAAAGTCAATATACCCCCATTTTATTTGTCCCACTTAGTTCCATTAAAACTTACTTTTACTCCAATAGGTTCCATTGAAAACATATATTCATTACATCTACAACTTGTGGAAACCATATACTAAATATTATAATATGTGGTAAATATGGAATGTAGTAATATTTACAACATATGCAATATGACCTATTGGGAAACATTTCTTTTAATGGAACTTATTAAGAAATGACTTATGCAAATAAGATTTGTTTGTCATGTTCTTTTTTTATGATAAATAAATGACAATTTACCTAGAAATTTCTTTTCGGGAGAAGTTACAAAAACATAAATTTTCATGCTTTATTAATTTATACATTTTGGACAGGTGAAAGAAATTTCCAAAGTAATTTTGTGTCTGAAATACTAAAAGTTAGAAAAATACGAAGGAGTAATTCTAGAAACAACATCAAAATGATACACAAATATTAGTTCCGGTGATGTGTGAGACATTGATTAATGTATGGAGTTGACATAAGGTTTATTTGTAACACCAAACTAATGAGTCTGATTTTTGGGTATCATTTTTTAGGGTTTTTTTTGTTATTTATGTTTTGGGGTTCTCTAATTATTCATGATATGAAGTGGGGGTTAAAAGTTTTCACTATTGTAATTTAGGGTCCATTTTGGAATTGTTTTTGACACATTATCCATTTTTTGCGAGCACGTTAATAGATTTTTAGTATCTCACAAAGTCCTAAATGAATCCCAAAGGATTATAGTGGACCCTACAGTACAAATAACCATTTTTGGGAGTATTTTGACAAAATTTTATTTTGATACTACGATTTTTCATTTAACCACAATTTTAAAAATAATTAGTCATAACACCAGTTTCTTTAAAATAGGGGTCGATTTGCATTGAAAAGGTATTGTTGCATGAAATTGATGTCGATTTACTTGAATGTTTAATTATTGGGTTATTTGAGTCTTTGCCTTTCTTTATTATTGGTTAATGAGTCAAACACCCATCATTTTCATTCTTGTGTTTGGGCCCCAAATTAGTACCCTTTAATGACACTTGATTTTCCCCAAATGACCATCACATAGTGACCACTAATAAATAACATGTACATATATCTTATTCACAATTAAAATTCTTATATGTGTGTATATATACATATATGTGTGTGTGTGTGTGTGTGTGTGTGTGTGTGTGTGTGTGTGTAATAGCTTTTATTTGAAAACACACCTATTTTAAAAAACTTAAAAATTATTTTTCATTTAAAAATATGTTTTGACTATTTAAAAAGCTGTTTTTTTATGTAAAAAAAATAGTTTTTAGATTTTTATTAAAAATGTAACTAACTCATACTTCACGTCTCACCATCGATGCTCATATGTACCGACTATCTCACCTCTCATCTAGAAGAAATCCTATTCGTTTCATCAAGCAAATACCAGTTATGAACTCCAATATTCAATCTGACGATAAAGCTATCTAGCTATGCATCAACTAAAACTGAGTATTTTTGCTTAACATCAGAGCCCCGGGATTAACTTCATAATGTTGCCCGCTAATGTTCCATATAAATTTTCAGTGCATATTTTTATGTAATATAATGTTACTTTAGTCTACCTCATCTGGCTATTTGATTTTTTTAATTCATACTAATTATCATCTACACAATTAGACTATAAGTTTCATTTTCTCATTAATATTTTCCTATCGTATTAGACCATTAGAACTTATTTTCATTACCAATTATTCACGTCGCTATTTTGTTATCATTAATTATTTCCTACGTCTATGGACTATAAACACGCATTCTCATAAAAGTCATATCACAATGTGTACATAGATAAATACATATGTACGCATATATATGTATGACACACGAAGACATCTATCCTCAGCGTCCTGTTCGTGCTTTACCGGTAATACCCGGAGTATTCCCTCATCCTAAAGCGAGTAACAACAAAACACAAGCAAGTGGGGCAATAACTACGCAGTACACCAGTTTATGGCCCATACCCAGCGGTGACAAAGGATTTCAGTATCTACACCTACCTCTCATAAGTGGCATTGCTAAGTAGTTCTTATAATATGACCTAACACTACACCAAGTCCACATGTGCAGACTTGTGCTCTATCCCGAACGCGCGCACCTCAGCCGATATGACGGTCCACGAACCAAGGTATGTCGACACAAAATAATTTAATACATATTATTATCCAATATGTATAAGATGTTACTCTATAACTACTTTTACCCTAGAAATATCCATCCATATAAATATAGCCTGCTCGACTTACCCATAACATTTTAATAATTTATTACATAACCCATTATTTAGTTACTATCCTACGGCTACTCCTCAATTAAATATTAAATCCCATATAATGCCTTCTAATCTCACATATTCATTTACTTGATTATTTAATTCACCATATATATGTATGTAGTTACCCTATATTACTTCTTTCAAATTAAGTATTATTTATCATACTTAGTTCTCTTAGGTACAAGGTTATATGTACATATATAAGGAATCCACTAAGTGAATAGGGGTTATATGTACATATATAAGGAATCCACTAATATGAATAAGTAGTTTCGCCCTAACTACTATCACAACTGATACTAACTATTTAGGCATAGCCCACTAGGTTTAGGATACATTTTTACTTAGTATTCTGATATGGTAATAATTTGAGCGAGCTAACCATTAATTATATTCTCAACCATTCAACTTATCTCTAATAAGTAATTCTTTTATTTAAAATTACCCCATCTTAATCATAAAATTATCATTGTATCCTTTAGGGTCTTATCATCGTTGTGCCCTTACCAAAATTGCCCAATCATCTAGGTGCATCCCCGCCTTTTAATATATTTATTTCATATAGCTTGATTCAAGAATCCCACGTAATCCATCTTGTTCAAATAATTAATTTGTACTTTAAGTCATCACCATATCACGAACCCATCTCGGTTTAACTGCATATCTAAATTCATAAAAATATCCATAATACATTGGATTAAGTCTCTATCCCTCTCTTGAAAATGGTCTCACACATCCTTCCGTAGAAAAATCACAATTAATTCTAAAAAAATTAGAAAAGTAACAGGTCGGCGTCCACACGATCGTAACCAAAAGATCTATAGTTTCATCCTGACTAAGAAGGTAAATCGAACCGTTTCACAATGGGGGTCGAACCGGTTTGGCCACCTAGTACGCCTAGATCTGTTACTTTCTCATGACCGGATTTTTTCAACAAAATTAATATCTATCTCCAATCTTCAAAAGGCTTCAAAAACCTAATATTTAGGGTGGATACGATCTTCAAAATGACATGGGATCATTCTAAACATGAGTAAGCATCTAAATCATTCTCAAATGAACATTAAATTCTCAAGAATTTCTAAGCATGCAAGTTCTAAAGTTTCATCTTAAATCTCAATAATTTCTTTCTTCCAGAATAAGACATCAATCTTACAGCATGATTTCTCCAATAAAATCAATAGTTACATACATCAATTCATAGCTAACATGGAATTTATGGATCCACATATGGATCATCTAATTTTTATCAATTCTTACACAATTTAAATAATCTCTAGATATATAGCCCAAGATCATAATTCAAATCCTATTCTATATATGGATTGAATATTAATATAAGAAAGAACATTTGAATAAGAATGGCAAGAGAATTCTTTCCTAATTTGGTAGAGAAATCTCCTCCTTCCTTCACCCTAGGTGGTTTTTCCTCTTTTCTCCCAAAGTGTGCAGTTGCCAAAGTGGTGGGGTGTGTAGGCGTAGTGGATGGAATCCTAATTCTGATTTCTAACCACTTAAATATCATTTTAATTAACCTAAATTCGTAGGTATCTATAGGGCCAGACTTAAGGCCCATAAAAAGCTTCTTATTCATAGTCGGTTTGGCCTAAAACTCTACCCAAGGTCCTATCCAACCCATAGGTTTGTTTTTAAATACTTAAAATGCATATTTAAGTCATCTAATCATACTTAAAAGTATATAGACATTATACAAAAAAATTATTTGTTCCATCATTATCATATACTTATATCTGTAGTACGACTCAATTAAATCAACAAGTTATAAATTTATTCGCGACTATCTTCATTGTTCGTAATGTACCGTCATGCCATAAAATCATTATACTTGTATCACCTTCACAAAATATTATATTTACATTAAATACTCCAATATAATTAGACATACTCGTTTAATTATTGCGCCAATTTAAAAATAATTACCATTATTATATACGTACAATAATTTTCACAATTTTGGTTAAATCAATATAACTTCAATTTAATACTCATAAAAATACGAGGTATTACATTTTCTCTCCCAATAACGAATTCCGTCCTCGGAATTTGCTAAGGCAAGAAGTTACATTTTAATCCGTACCATTATCTTAAGTTTATACCCCCAGTCAATCAATTATCATATCGTATGAGATAAATGAAAGGCTAATCCCCACCTGTCATAACGCTACTGGGGCACCCTTATATTCCACATTATATGTACACACACATGCTATTAACAATTATGAATGACACATATACATACAATCTATACCATTCACATCAAGCGTCTCCACATAATTATCATGAGTAAATACTATTATAGTTTGCACACGTATCCCACGAGACTAAAAGGCTCACATTGCCTATAATAGTGCTATCACCAGGACACACACACGTCACATATCACAAGCACATATACACAACTATCAAATGTGAATGGCACACCCACATCCATAAACCAATTATACATACCATGAATAAACATAAGGTATAATTATATTTGAATACTCTGCTGACTATATTCATACTCTTTGCTATTCAGTGCGTACCTTCATGACATAGGTACCACTTATTAAATATAATATCTCAAATCCAAAGGTCACTAAATTCCCGAGACGTGTTAAGTTTCGTGTGTGGAGTCTCTCGCAAGAGAAATCCAAATAAGGAACCCTCCCGATACACTACTACATAGTTTCGTCGATCACTGAGACCAATTTGGCCGAAAACTGAACTTAACCAATACGCTAACCATAAAATTCCAAAATTTGACAATTTCCAAACAAATCACTTATCATTCACAAGAATTATTCCAAACTCCTTTAGAGTCAACCGACCCTACCATGCCCAACACTTAATCACCATAACCTAGGTAGGACATTCTCTGTCCGTATTTAATTTATAGAGTGCTTAGTCCTTTTTAAGTCTCTAAAGGCATACCCATTCTAATCAAGTCTACCATCACAACTTCAATAACAATATCACTATACAAATATTAAACATGATCACATACAATCTTAATAATTGAAGCTATCATTAGCCTTACTTCTACCTTGTTGCCTATACTTTCTAAGGCAATACTTTCCAAAATCATATTATTATATTATTTTGCAAATGCTTACTCCAACATGAGCATAACCCAATTTACTCCATTAATTTTGAGTTTACTCACATGCATCTACCTCCTTGAGTTATCAAAAGTTCTAAATTACACCCACATATTGCTTCCCTAAGCATACCCAATTTCTAAAGGTCCTTGCATGACCTAATCTCCCATTAAAATCCATCGTATCAAAACTAGACCCAGCCATAATGTTTACCCACAATAACCCTCACGACTACGTTGAACGCCAGTTTCTAACCATTCTTGTCTTCTAGACATGACCACAACTCATAATAGTACCCATATATCAATTTATGCCTTGAAGTAATTATATCCATTCTCAAAAAAAATATCACACTTTGATGTATCTAACAAATAGGTTTAAAATAAACATAAGCCTCCCAGTATACATTTCTATACATCTACACACCAAAGTAATAATACCCCCTCTCACCCACGGTGAACCAATGTAAAACACTATCCCATATACGAAGCTAGGGCTGTGCACGGGTCGGTCGGTTCGGTTTTGAGCCTATTTTTTGAACCGAACCGACTTTATCGGTTTTTGAATTTTTTGAACCAAAACCGAACCGATGTATCGGTTAACCGAACCGAACAGGGTCGGTTCTTAACAGGGCCGGTTCGGTTTAACCATCGGTTTTTTACAGGGCTAAAAGTGACAGGGCTAGTTCGATTAAACCAAACCGATTTTGACAGGGCTGATTTTTTAAATATTTTTTATTTTGTTATAAAAATTTTCCATCTAAATTCATCTAACAGTATTTTATTTATATGCAACAAATTTAGAAAATGGTTCAAAAGTATGTTAAATCACTTTTCAACTTGATTTCAACTTTATTTTGTTATAAAAATTTTCCATCTAAATTCATCTAACAGTATTTTATTTATATGCAACAAATTTAGAAAATGGTTCAAAAGTATGTTAAATCACTTTTCAACTTGATTTCAACATAATATAATAACATGTTCAACATTTCTAAATAGTTCAAACTAAATGAAAATATAGTGCATAACATAACATAACAAGTAAAGGTCCAACATGCCTAATAACACCCATTAAAAAGGGTTAAAAAACAGTCCCAAATGAAATAAAAGTCTAATAAAAACATCCAAGCAAAGCATTCTTCAACTATATTTCTTCAAGCAAAGCAAAGCAAGCGTCCAAGCATTCTTCAAGCTTCACTATCTTTCTCTTTCTCTTGGCATCCCAACATTTCTGAAAAATAAAACAATAAAAATATTAGCAACTTAACTTTAAAGTATCAACTATATTCAAACATAAAATAATATTTTGATATATAAAAAATTACCCGAATCTAGTTGCTCTAATTCCTCAATCTCATCCATAGCATCACGAAGACTAATCGGGGTAGATGAATTACGAATCCAATTTTGTGTGCAAATAAGGGCTTCCACCGTTCTAGGAAACATTGAACTACGAAAAGGATCAAGTATACGACCACCCGTACTAAAAGCCGATTCGGATGCAACGGTTGAAACAGGAATCGCTAATACATCACGTGCAACAAAAGAGAGAACCCGATATTTGGATAAATTAATCTTCCACCAAGCTAAAACATCAAAATCGGCTACATCTTCCTCACACCTCTCCGCCAAAAATCTATCAACTTCGGATTTATTTACCAAAGAATCTTCCTCCTCCAAATGTCTCTTGAATTGAGTAGCTAAAAAAGCACGCCCATCCTCATCATCATCATTACCTCCCGACATCCCCATGCCCCCTTTTTATGAAGATGTCCCACTCGATTTGGGCCCATGGCATTTATCATACCACCCATACAAAGAATGTAACACATCCTCCACCTTCCTCGACATATCCTTCGCCACATCAATATCGAATAATTGATCAAAATAAAACTTAACATATATCAACTTGTACCGAGGATCGAGGACAATTGCAACAAACAACAAAAAGTTCACTTTCTCAACATTCCAATACTTATCAAATTTAGCCCTCATATTTGTCGCCATTGTTGAAAGAAAATAGTCATCGCTTTTGCTCATTTGGACCAATTTACTTTGTATAAGAACAAGTTCATGGAAAAAAGCATTTGAGGTAATATGTAATGACCCAGAAAATCGTAAAGTTGCATTATAAAACAATTTAAGAAACCTCACTAGGAACCTAACTTTCACCCAATCAATACTTTGGGGAGGACCCAATATCACCCTTCCAACTCTTCCTCTCCCCCCCCCCCCCCCCCCCCCTCCTCCTCATCTTCCTCCTCATTGGTAAAATAATTTTTGTAATGATCATCATCATCCTCCATTCTCTCAAATGCTCTCTCAAACTTTTCCACCGCTTCCAACATCATATAAGTGGCATTCCACCTAGTTGGCACGTCTAAACACACTAAACTTTTGCTTTCAATTTTTTCCTTCTCAACACATAATTTAAATTTGGCCAATCGAGATGGGGACGACTTCACATATCTAACCGCATTACGCACCTTCACTATTGAATCATCCAATTCCTTTAAACCATCACACACAATAAGGTTGAGAATGTGAGCACAACATCTTACATGCATATATTCATGTTCCAAAATGGTACTTTTCTTACTTTTAGTCTTTTTTTTTCAAATATTGAATAGTACCATTATTGGAACTTGCATTATCAACTGTTACGGTGTAAATGCTATCTATACCCCAATCAAGTAAACAATCCTCAACCACCTTCCCTATCGCATCACCCTTATGAGTCTCAACTTGACAAAAATTAAGAATCTTTTTGTGCAAGTTCCATTGTTTATCAATAAAATGAGCGGTTAAGCACATGTAGTTTATGTTTTGAATTGAGGTCCAAGTATCCGTAGTAATACAAATTCTTTGACCCCGTAACGCATTTTTTAGCACCTTCTTTTCGTCCAAATAAAGATTAAGGCAATCTCGAGCTACCGTTGTACGACTAGGAAGTTTTGTCATCTTAGGTTGAAGATAGTTCATTAATCTTCTAAAGCCCTCCCCCTCAACAAACCTAAATGGCAACTCATCAATTATAATCATTTCTGCAATGCGTTTTCTACAACCTTCAACGGTGAAATTAACGCACACAAGATTGCAGCCCTCCTCTTTCTTTTGTTCAAAAGACAAAATTTTTTGTTTTTTGTCCGCATTGCTATATTGGTAGACCTTGCATTTACTTGTTATGTGATTTATCAAATTGCGGGTTCCATTATTCTTAGAATCACAAGCATAAGTCGTCCCACAATAATTACACGATGCCCTAGGTGTCTTTGAGTCTTTTAATTCTGTAAAATGATCCCAACACCAAGCCTTTCGTTTAGACCCATTTACCTTCTTTGGAGATGGCTTTTTACCCTTCGCAACCGCCTCGGTAGACTTTGGATCATCCACATTTTCTGTAGGTGGCATCTTTCTGCCCAGCAACACAAGCACTGCATAAAAATGAAAAATGAGGACAAAAAATATGTTAGAATCAGATCTGAAATAAACAATGATTTGTTAAAAGACTCAAACACAAACACTATATGTTTGAACATATGTTATTACTACTTTGATCTAAATATGTTTTGATCTAAAAAAAATAATCATGAATATATCTAAATATAAAAAAAAAAGCTTGAAAAAAAATCTTATGAACAAATGTATACATGTCGTATTAACAGATTTACAGATCTAAAAAAAAATAAACATGAACAGATCTAAATCAGAAACTGCATTCAATAAACCTTTGAATAAATCTGCAGATGTATGAACATATCTTATGTTCAGATGTATGAACAGATTTACAGATCTAAGAAAAAAAAAGCATGAAAAAAATCTATGGGTAATTTATACAGGCAGTACTTTGTTTAGGAGGTTTGTACTTCTTTATTTAAAGAATGATTTAGGCTTCTTATCTACTATGGTTAAACAATTTACTGAATATTCCAGAATGGAGATGCCAAAATAAATTTACTGAATACTACTTTGATACGGTATGTATGTACATCAACTGGAAATAGATTACTAAGAAAAAAATCTATGAAAAAAAGCATGAACAGATGTTTTATAGATCTAAGAAAAAAAGCATGAAAAAAACGCACACCTAAATTTATAGATCTAAGAAAAAAAACATGAAAAAAATCTGCAGATCGGAGAGGGAGATCAGACCTGTTCGCGACGGCAGAGATAAGACGAGGGAGATGACCGGAACCTGTTAGCGACGGCGGCAGAGATAAGACGAGGGAGATGACCGGAACCTGGTCGCGTCGGAGAGAGGGAGATGAGCGGAACCTGGTCGCGACGTCGGAGATGGGAGAGGAAGGGAGGGAGATGAGGGGAGAGAGGGAGAGAGGGAAATGTAATGAGGCAGCGGCTGAATAGATTTGGCCCAAATCATTTGGGGTCTTCTTTCTTAACCTAAAGTGTGTTGTTATTTTAAATATTATATATTTTATATTTTATATTTTATAATAAGAGCGGTTGGGTTCGGTTCTAACCGGGCCCTGTAAGGTTTAAACCGAAACCGAACCGAATATATCGGTTTTCTTTCTGCTTAAACCGAACCGACCCGACCATATAAAAAAACCGACCCGATTTCATCGGTTCGGTTCGGTTTTGTCGGTTCGGCGGTTCGGTCGGTTTTTCTGCACACCCCTATACGAAGCCCATCTTCTCCAAAGAACTAACAAAGCACAAATGAACATTATGTCCCAATATCAAACAAAATATGTCCTACGTACTCCTAAGTACGAAAAAAATACATTTTTTACCATTGATACTATCACTAGTCCCTTTCTCCGCAAACAAATTCATTTTTAACTCAATGATTATCTAGTTGTGGGTCTTGGACTTGCCGAACCTACTTTTTTTACCATCAAAACTCTTATGTCCATTACATAGACTACCCATTTTGAACCCCTCAAATTGTCGGGTCCCTTAATAAATGCTACAACCTATCTTGCCATGCTAGCACAGCATTGAAAAATTAAATCTCATACCCGCCTTGTTCTTCATTTTTTATTTCAAAAATGAATGGGAATACTTCCCCTCAAACTTCACCCAAAACTAATCACAATTAATTGGTCACGCTTTTTCAGCATGGTGACAAACCTCTACTACCACATTGACGCTCCTACTAGTCCAAATTAACCAACCTCTGTTGGTGCATTATCACATCCTCAATTTCTCTAAATATCTTCCTTTCACTTACTAGGCACCAAATTGCATGAAATTCTCACAATTGTGGCGGGTGATCCTCACGAAGGTCTCAATGTCTCTCTTTCCAAAACTAATACGTTGCCCATACAGGTAGTAATGACTTGTAAAGAATACAATGATTCCTAGTTATAAGGCTCTAAAATGAAGGACGCAATGCAGAACATTATGAACTTAACCACAGATCCTGATGACACTAGAACCTTGCTTTGATACCAACTATAACATCCCTTTAAAATTTTATACCATTCTCAGCACTGAAGAAAATATAAGTTACTTACATTCTTTACGAACACCCACAATAAATAAAAACACCTAAACCAAAACTGAATTAATACATAAATGCAAAAATAAATCATCATACAATGTCCATAATCTAAAGATAAGTATGAACTGATATGAATAAACTTCTTGGCTTATGACCATAAAAATATCGATTTGAAATTAAATGAAACAAATGAATAAGTACAACCTATACTAGAATTAATGGAGTGGAATATGCTATATCCAATGAAACTGCAAGTCTGATCCATCATCAGTCCTGCTGTCCTGTTTATGAGAAAAACCTAGGGGAAAAACCTTTTTAATTTTGGTTCAGATCGCTAAAGTTACAGGCATTGTTCACCAATAAATATGCAAAAGGTAACTACTCATGATTCACGTCTCACCATCGATGCTCACATGTATCGAGTATCTCACCTCTCGTCTTGAAGCAATCCTACTCGCACACTCAAACAAATATCAGTTATGAACTCCAATATCCAATTTGATATGTAATGATAAAGCTACCTATCTATGCCTTAACTAAAACTGAGCGTTTATTCTTAATATCCCATCCCCAGGATTAACTTTATAATACTGCCCACTAATGCTCCATATAAATTTTCAGTGCATATTTTTATGTAATATAATGTTCCTTTACTTTAGTCTACCTCATCAGATTATGTGATTTTTTTTATTCATACTAATTATCATTTGCACAATTAGACTATAAGTTTCATTTTCTTTAATTACTGTCTACATTCTTAAACTGTCCAATTATTATTCTCATCAATAATTGTCTACAGTATTAGACCACTAGAACTTATTTTTGTTACCAATTATTCACATTGTTATTTTAATCCGCCTTTTTTATCATTAATTATTGTCTACATTTATAGACTACGAGAATGCATTCCCATACAAAGCACACCACAATGTGTATATTGATAAATACATATGTCCGCATATATATGTATGACACACGAAGACATCTATCTTCGGTTTCCTGTTCGTTCTCTATCGTTAATACCTAAGGGACTCCCACATCCTAAAGCAGGTAACAACAAAACACAAGCAAGTAGAGAGGTACCTATGCAGTACACCAGTTCACGGCTCATACCCAGCGGTGATAAAGAATCCTAGTATTTACACCTACCGCTCATAAGTGGCTCTGCTACGTAGTACCTATAATATGATCTAACACTATGCCTAGCCCACCTGTGTCGACGTGCGCTCTGGTCCTAAATGGGCGCACTCTAACCGATAGGACAGTCCATGAACCCGGGTATAACCACATAAAATAATATAATTCATATTATTATCCAATATATATAAGCAGTTACTGTACAACTACTCTTACCCAAGAAATATCCATCCATATTAATATACCCAACTGTGACAACCCGCCTACTAAAATAATAGGTGGCCAGCCCAATACTCCAATAATTACAGGAATCATAGATGGTCCATTCTCAGCATCACTGTCGATTAACATAATAGTATGAGATAACCACCAATCATTTTAGAAAAACGGATTGTCATATACAAAAAAAATTTAAAAGTAAAGAGAAACACTTAGACAATCCCATTTGTGAAAACGGTGGGTATCAAAAATCGATGAATATAGTATGACAACACCATAAATAATCACCGAATAAGCTGTCGGTGCACAGACCAATACAAATGATATAATAAATGTTACAATCAATATTTACAATATTATAAATGAGTGCAATACCTTGGACAAACACGCCCGAATAACTATACTGAACATAACTAGAGTACAGAAGAAAGGAGCGTCTACTACAAGAATCCTACAACATCCGCAACATGCTGTAGCTCCATGACAACTGGAATGAAATATGTAAATACAGATGTCCATGCAGAAGCGCACCTGTAACAGCAAAGAAATGCAGATACAAGGAAATATAGAAACCGGTCAGGGTCGGGTTTGATATGATTACCATGTGACTAAAATGCATGGCAGGTAAGTGCGTAAATCTCTCGCAGATAACAATAATATTCCTCACCTCTCAATCTAGCAGCAACCTAGCGCAATATAAATGATGCTCAGGTTAATAGAAAGAACAGAAGGCTAACTTCTCCCCAGTCTCAACATTATGCCCTATTCGTGCGTGGGGTGTCTCGCAAAGAGAAATCCAAACAAGGAACCCCCCCGATACACTACTACTTAGGCAAGGTTGATCGTCGAGATACATTAGACCCTGTCCTAATTAATTTAAGTACTAAAGGTTAACTTCTCCCCAGTCTCAACACTATGCCCTATTCGTGCGTGGGGTGTCTCGCAAAGCGAAATCCAAACAAGGAACCCCCCCGATACACTACTACTTAGGCAAGGTTGATCGTCGAGATCCATCAGACCCTAAGCACGAAATAATAAATAAATACAAGTGTGTGCATAAGTGTGGGAGGTCCCATCTACAGCTACATAAAGAAAAATATAAAAGTAAAAACCCATCCATCACCTATTGGCACAATTCCTAATTCTATCATTAGGAGTATACATATATATGGTACAACACTTTATCAAATGTTTACCCAACTTACTTACATCGTAAACTAATTCATTTCATGAATTTGTTCCTTAATAAGAAATATAATCATACTCTTCATGCTCTATAGGCATTTATCACAATTGTTCACTTTGTAAAAATATCTTCCTTATCAGGAATATGATCATCATCATAGGCTCTTTATGGCCTTACATCGTTCTCTTTATGGCACTCAACAAACATCAAGTCCAACTTGATTTAGAATAGTTATATTCATATAAATATATATATATATAACGATTCTAAGACCACCCGTCCGGGTTTCCCCACTGTGCGCGCCCCTAAATGGCTATCATCTTCCAGGGCCTCCAAGACAACCTGGGATCCTATCGAAACGTCGAGAAGCGGCCATGAGCCTGCATGGTAGCCAAGACCACACCCGAAATCTCCCTACCCCCGCAGAAAATATACAACCATAAGCGCTCCCATGGCCTAGGGACTATATCCACCCTGCATCATTAGCCAGGGGGCTTCACTACAACGCGCGCGACTTCCCTTATGATAGCGATTTAGAGAGGTGCGTATCCATAAATTATCATTTATGAAAAACATTACTTTTTCCATTTTTGAAAACTCATATTTTATATTTCCAAAAATCATCCATTTAGCCATTAAGCACCAGCTTTTAGAAGGTGCATTATTTCCTTATTAAGTCATATTTTATTAAGGACCTAAGACCCCAAAGTGCCACTAACCATCAAAATATCCCCAAATAGTTTATATAATTCATAAACCCTCAAAGTGAGTCTCCATAATGGAGTGTCTCTCAAAAGCTCAACTTTAATATTTTAACTTCAAATTTCATTTCTAGGTTAATCTGCTAAATCATTCGGATATCAACCTACGCAACTTAGCCCTCGGTAACCCTAAATATCCCATTATCATCCTAGGGCATTCAGCTACCCAAAACCACCCTCTAGGACTCTTAATTACTTCCCAAAGGAAGGTTCCTAAGCCTTGGACCTAAAAGAAAAAGGGCTAAAAATCAAAATAAGAAAATCTCACAAAAACAGGGGAACCGAATCGATTCGCCCCTTGGGCCGAATCGATTCGCCCTTACGAATCGATTCGCTAAATAGACGAATCGATTCGGTGAGCAAAAAATGGCTTTCTGCAATTGCCGAATCGATTCGCTTTAAATCCGAATCGATTCGGTCTGCAAGACCTGTAACCCTCTCCTTATCCGAATCGATTCGCCCATAGGGCCGAATCGATTCGGTCCTGGGATTTTGCCCAGTTTGGGGCGACGGGTTACATAAACCCTAAAATCCCAAAACCCCAAATCTTTGCTTTTGCCCAACATCAACAACATCTAATTCTACCAAATCATTCCTACACCATATACAACTAATAATTTATCCTCAAATCAAATTAAAACTAAGATTTAAGGCTTTAATCATCAAAATCAACAAATACCCATTTATGGGTTAAATCTCCAAAACCTAACTATACATGCAATTTATCACATTAAATCAATATCTAGCAAGTAAGAAACTTGCCTCGAGGTTCGTAGTCTCTGATCCTCTTCCGGTAGCAACGGAAATCCGGTCCAATCTTCATTTCTCTCTCTTTCTCTCCATTTCTCCCAACTCTCTCTTCTCTCTCTCTCTCCTTTGGCTTCTAACACAAATGAAGAAAGGAAAAGGGGTGGGGGACTTATACGGGTCTCACAACATGAATCCCCACTTTTAATTGTTAATACACCACTAAAATGACTCGTAACCACTTAATTGAGTCATAACCCCTCAAAATGCCTAAATCTCAAAAATTACAACTGGGCACTTATTTCGACTATCTCGACTATTCTAAAAACAACCGCACCCCCTATTTGGCATTCGGGAAAGTGTGAACTATTTTTACGTTCAAATTCCATTTTTTTATTCATTAATTATACCCGATTTAAATATAGGTCATAACCGTCGTTTTACATATACCGACGCAAAATACGCAATATAACACTATTTACCTTCTCATAACGGTAAATAGTCAAAACATAGTAAATACTATCCCTAAGTCTCACGGGAAATAATATTTACTCCAACATTCCTATTTTATAAAATTAGCCCATTAGGCAAAATAGTATAAAATAGTCGCTTGAAAACCTGGGTTGTTACACCAACTCGTCTTACTGATAACATTTTAATAAGTTATTACATAACCCATTATTAAGTCTTTATCCTATAATTACTCCTCAATTGAATATTAAATCCCATATAATGCCTCTTGGGCTCACTTATTCATTTACTTGATTATTTACTTCACCGTATATATGTGTGTAGTTACCCCATACTACTTCTTTCAAATTAAGTATTATTTCCCACACTTTGTTCTCTTAGGTACAAGCTTTTATGTACATATATAAGGAATCAACTAAGCAAATAGGGGTTATATGTACATATATAAGGAATCCATTAACATGAATAAGTAGTTTAACCCTAGCTACTGTCACAATCTATACTAACCATTTAGACTTATCCTACTAGGTTTCCGATACTGTAATTTTTATGGATTTTAAATTGGAGGATTTATAAAATTAATTTGATTTATTAATTTAATATTAATCAGGATATTTATTTTTAATATTTACTAGCGTGACGAGAGTTAGTAATTATTGGTAATTTGTTGAATATTACTGGATGAGTAAAGTAATATATGAGATTGATTTTATTAATATTGTCACGAGTGAATAATATGACAATTATGGAAAGTTAAGTCGAGACGCGCCTGTGTCGTGTCAGGACTAAATTATTATTATAAAAGTGAATATTTTATAAGTCACCCGTATGGTCGTTTTGAGTGCGCCAAAGTGTCTGAAAAGGTTGAGATAGTCAGAAAAGTGTACCCGGGAGTTTAGTTTGGGTCTCGGGGCGTTTTTAAGCCTAATTGACATCTCGGGAGGGTATTATAGACATTTTGTATTTTGGGGTAATTAAAACCACGAAATTTCCTAAGCTATATCAGCCATTAGGAGTTGTCTTCTAGGGTTATCAATCACAAAACCTAAGAACGGCTATTAGAGAAGAAGGTGGAGAGTTTTCCAAGCAATCTAAGGCCTATAACTCACTCAATCGCACCGCCACCACCACCAAAACGTATATCTCACGACGAGGAACACAACCATACCTTTTTCATCAACAAACCATACCCTATCTATCTTGCTTTGTTTTTAGTTAATGTTTCACCCATGTTAGTTTAGGATTGTTAAGAACATGTTTTGTGGAAGAAACTGATAATTTAGAGACTTTAAATCGCATGTTTTAGAGGAACTAAATATATTCTAGACATCTCAATTATATGTAGAGGATTACCCATGAATTTTTATGGATTTAGAAGCAATAAATTTGGAAAAGAATTAGAAGAAAGAATGTTTCATAAAAATTAGGGTTCTTGATAATAATGTTGATTTTACCCCACTAATCCAATACCTTTGATGAATTTGGACATGTTTCACATAGGAAATCATGTATATAGGTATATATGACTGTTAGTAATCTTGTTTGGAAGTTTGGGGATCATTAATGGTGTTTTGGAGAACAGTTTTTGATGAGACCCGTAGGTTGGATTTTGAAGATTCTAGGCAAGAACTGCTTGATCGATCGATCGACCAAGAGCATCTGTCGATCGACCCCATTCCTCGATCGATCGATCCCCCCTGAAAAATTGCATATTTTTTCGGTTTTTGTTTAATCCGGTTAAATCATGTAGGAACCCTTGATTATTATTTTTAGAGTATAATGGGTTATGAAGAGGTCCAGTAGGGTCTAAGTAGACTCCATTGAGTGAAATTTAATGTGTGATAAAATTTTGGGTTAACGGGGAGTTTCGTCACACGTAAGAAATTTTGCGTATGTTCACTAAAGATTTGAGACTTGTGAAAGATTTAGACCAGAAGGTTAGTGAGGCTATACCTACTGAAATTATACTTAGTGAGATAGAATACTTCGATAGATGAGAAGTAAGTACGAAATAAATTTATAAATGAGAATAAAAGGATGCGAATTCGTTATGCGAGATAATTGAGTAAATTGTGTTAAGAATGGATAATTATAATTATGGGTCATTGGCGCACCTAATTTGGAAAATGTGAATATCTATATATATGACTGTGTGACTGTACATATATTAAGTATTATGAATCTGTGTAAAATCATACTCGAGATACTTGCTATCATGGAGGTTTCCACGTCAGGACAGTTTTATCTCGATTGGACCTTTATGGGGAATATTGACTCGTACCCTAGAAGATAGTATCCATGAATACAGGCTATCTAAAAATGATAGTCAGATGGTCCTAAGAGACGTTAGGGTATGTGTTGACCTTTTAGGGCATGTAACTATGCTTCGCCTCCATTTGTGTGTGTATTGTATTAATACAGTTCGAGAGTGATTCCGAACTAGTATCTCCCTTAGTACGAGTGATACTGGGACTTGATAGCAGAGTATGCCAGCACCATAGATTTATGTGGGGTGCCGATAGTATATATATTATATGAGTGACTGATATATATATATATATATATATATATATATATATATATATATATATATATATATATATATATATATATATATATATATATATATATATGGAAACTTTCTACTGTGTGTAAATGTAATTAAGTAATGAATAAATGCCTCAGCTTTATAACAAGTGTTTGTGAATTTTGTAAAGGTACTGAGTGATTCTAAGTAACGTAAGAAAATGGAAGAGATTAATTTTCTAAAACTAAATATCAAAGTATTAGCGCTTCTCGGGATTAAACTTTATGGAAAATAAGTTAGATAGACTTATGAGATCAGTAGAACGGTAGGAGTGCACACTAGATGAGAGATGAGGATTCTCAAGAGAGTGTCGCATACTAACATGGTTGTCACATTAGCCGGTAAGCATTTTAAATACTTGATAAACTACTTTAAACTGTTTTATACTTGGGCTCTGGCCCGCTTCCTGCTATTTCTCTTTCTCTTGTATATATATGTATGTATTACAGGTGCCAAGCCATAGGGGTGTCATGCATAGGTTATTTGAAGTTGACGTGTTGCAGCTTATGTGGGAGTTACAATCCTTTTCTTTTGATGATCTCGTCATTGATTATGTTATTACTTTAGTTCTGCCTAGTTAGGGCATGTGTCGCCCGATTTCCTATACCGTTGGATTTGTCAGAGATTTATGTTCATTTATATTTCCAGTATTCAGTACTCCTTAGGAGTTAACTATTGTCATGATGATGTCATTTATGGTTCTTAAACTTGGTTTGGATTATCTAGATGGTTTAATTCTTATATGTTAATTGCCATCCTTAGTATTTATGTGATTCTTAAATTGTTGGTTATTAATCAAGGTTTTCATATTAGACTTTAATAAAATGAAAATAAGACTTTAAATGGTTTTGACACTTAGCTTAATTATTTAGGGTGTTTAAATTGGAAATATTATTTTGCGACAGTGATGCTGAGAATGAACCAACTGTTCACCTTGATTTTAGTTTAATAAAGGACTGATCACCCAGTATTTAATTATGCAGGGTGTTACAGATACATTTCTCCTTAGTATTCTCATACGGTAATAATTTAAGGGAGCTAACCATTAATTATATTCTCAAGCATTCAACTTATCTCTAATCAGTAATTCTTTTATTTAAATTTACCCCATATTAATCATAAATTTATCATCGTATCTTTTAGGGTCTTATCATCTATGTGCCCCTACCAAAATTTCCCAATCATCTAGATGCATCCCTACCTTTTAATGTATTGAATTCATATAGCTTTATTCGAGAATCCCATGTAACCCATCTTGTTCATTTAGTTAACTTGTACTTTAAGTCATCACCATAACATGAACCCATCCCGGTTTAACTGCGTATATAAATTCATAAGAATATCCTTAATATCTAAGAATACGTCTCTATCCCTCGCTTGAAAATGGTCTCATACACCCTTTCGTTGAAAAATAATAACTATTTTGAAAAATAAAAAATAAATACGAGGTTGGTGCCCACGTGATCATAACAAAAAGATCTATAGTTTCATCTAGACTAAGTAGGTAAATCGAACCCGTTTGTAAGGGGGCCGAACCAGTTTGTCCACCTAGTGCGCCCAGATCTGCTACTTTCTCGTGATTGGATATTTTCAACAAAATTAATATGTGTTTCAAATCTTGAAAAGGCTTCAAAAAATTAATATATAGAATGGATATGATCTTCAAAACAACATGGCATCATTCTAAACATAATTCAACATCTAAATCATTTTTAAGCCAACATTAAATATTCAAGAATTCCCAAGAATTCCTAAGCATGCAAGTTCTAAAGTTTCATCTTAAATCTCAATGATTTATTTCTTCCAAACTATGATATCAATCTTACAACATTATTTCTCCAATAAAATCAGTAGATTACATAATATCAATTAATATCTAACATGGGATTTATGGATCACCTGATTTTTATCAATTCTTGCCAATTTAAATATCCTCTAGATATGCAGTCCAAGATAGTGATTCAAATCCTATTCTATATATGGATTGGATATTAATACAAGAACGAACATTTTGAATAAGAATGGAAAGAGAATCCTTGCCCAATTTGGTAGAGAAATCTCCAATTTCCTTCTCCCTAGGTGGTTTCTCCTCTTGTCTCCCAAAGTGTGTAGTTGGCAAAGTGGTGGCGTGGATAGGAGTGGTGGATGGAATCTTAATGAAGATTTATAATCACTTAAGTATCATTTTAATTAACCTAAATTTGTAGGTCTCCATATGACCAGACTTAAGGCCCATAAAAAGATTCCTATTCATACCCGATTTGGCCCGAAACTTTACCAAAGATCCTACCCAAGGCACAGGTCCATTACTAAATACTTAAAATGAATATTTAAGTCATCTAATCACATTTAAATGTCTATAAACACTTTATACATTCATTTATATGTTCCATCATTATCATATACATATATCCGTAACATGACTTAATTAAATCAACGAGTTATAAATTTATTCGCAACTATCTTCATTATTCGCAATATACTTTCTTACCATACAATCATAACACTTGTATCACCTTTACAAAATATTATATTTAAATTAAATACTCCAATTTAGTTAAACATACTCATTTAATCATTACCCTAAATTCAAGATAATTATCGTTATTTTATCCGAATAATAATTCCAATAATTTCACTTAAATCAATATAACTTCAATTTAATACTTATAAAAATATGTGGTATCACGAATAGTTTTTTAAATATTAAAAAAATTATTTTTTGAATTTTATAAAAGAGTTTTTTTTTTATAAAATCTATTTTTTGTAATATATAAAGAATATATATTTATGAATAAGACTAATATACATATTATTTATTGGTGGGTTGGTACTTTATGAGGGTCATTTTGGAAGAAATAAAACAAGTGTCAATAAGGGTGAGTTAATGGTCAACTACGTATTAGTTTGGGGGTCAAACCCCAAGAATAAAAAAATAGTAGGTGTTTGACTTAATAACCAATAATAAATGGGGGCTAAGACCCAAGTAACCCTTAATTATTTTCAAAATTGGGATTAATTCTAATATTGTATTATCAACCTTGAGTTTTATATAAAATGACAATTTTTTACATCCCCAAATAAAAAAAATCTATAAGTAATGTATAGAATGTGAATTAAGAGGTTTTAAACCAAGAATTCTTTAAGGAATATTTAAAGGGTAACGGTACACGTACCAAGTTTTTTTTACCAAGTTTGAATACGAAATGATTGTACATACACTTAGTATACAACTATGTAATGCACTTGCTATGTCCAAAAAATAAATTAAATACTGATTATTCCTATATAATATGTGCTAGTAATTAGTCTATATTTACCTAAGGTATCCCATGATATCCATAAATATTCACCCATTAATAGTTTACTATCCAGTTAATTAATAATTCCTTCTTCCTTAAAAGATTATTTAATCATCTAGTTATATATATTTCCCAATTAATATATATGCCACATTAGGATTTTTAATAAAATCATCGTTGACCAAAACACCATCTCACCAATTTGTATGGTTTTCTAAAAATACCCCGGTTCTATCGTCGGAGGTGGGCAGAAGCCCAGATCTACTACGTTTTTCAATTATGAGATTTCTTAATTACTTTCCAAGATTCATTCTAATTGTTAATTAATTTTTAAAAATAACGTAACAGGTCTCTATTACTTTGTTACTCATTTTAGAATAATTAATTTGATATTTGAACATCAAATTCTTTCCCCAAATCCTAAAATTTATATGAATAAATCAAGACCTTAGCCCAGATTTTCTACCATGATTTCAGTGTATACAAATCAGATTTTGGGGAAAATCACAGGGGTTCAAAGTCACAAATTTTCAGATCATAGACATATATTAAAACCTCTACATGTGAATCCAATCTTTAAAATTTATCCCAAGAATCCTAAGGAATCTATCATCAAATTAGAGATTTCGAATATCCTAGATATCTGGGTTAACTACCTATATTCCAATTAGTCCTCTGCGTGAAAATAATTAATCCCTACAATTCAATCACCAAATTACAGTCTAAAAACCCAGAAATCACATGGGTTTCACTATGATGAATCAAGAAGGAAAATGAACGTTAAATTAAGCATGAAAATTCCTGCCTAGATATGCGTTCGATGAATTTTTCGTTGAATCCCTTATTTCTTTCTCCTTTTTGGCCTTTATTTCCTTCTCTCTTGAGGTGGGTTTGCTAGGATTAAGTATTTTATTAAGTGTGGGGAGTGTTGACCTTCCTTTTAATCTTATATTAACCCCAAATCCCGAGTGGAGCTTATTTTCCCAATTTAATGGGCCTGAACCCAAAATTAAACTGGCTCAAAAGTTTCCCAACTTATATTCCTATACCCCGAGACCATTTCTAAAGGATTAAAACACCTAAACAAGCCTATATATCTTCCCAGAATGCGTCCCAAATATTTTTATTCCATAATTATATTTATTATTGAGTCACACCTTATACATTCATTATCCATTACACATGAAATTATTTTCCATTGTAATTATTAGCATAAAAATCAATCATACATCATTATAA
Organism: Sambucus nigra; assembly: GCA_949130495.1. Classification (NCBI taxonomy): domain Eukaryota; kingdom Viridiplantae; phylum Streptophyta; class Magnoliopsida; order Dipsacales; family Adoxaceae; genus Sambucus; species Sambucus nigra. The sequence continues at coordinate 228,922,282 of OX422207.1, forward strand.
CATAATAACAAATTACTTGTTCACATTAAATAAATAAAATTCACCGATTTAATTTAGTTTTCACAAAATTTATTTTATTCCAAAACTGTAGTTTTATTTAATCAAGAAAAATGCAGGGTATTACATTCTTCCCCCTAATATCGGGGTATCTAGAGTACCCTATTTTATGCACATGTCGTCCTCCCTCTCACAAGTCGACTCATCCTCCCTGTGGTGTCCCCATTCCACTCTAATTAAAGGAATAACCTTTGATTGAAGTCGGTGCTCCCGACGGTCAAGAATGGCTACTGGTTTCTCCTCGTAGGTAGCGTTTGGCTAGAGTTGTATCTCATAAATATCGATATGCTAGAATTCTATCTCATCTCTAAGTAATCTTCGCAGTGCAGATATGTGAAAGACATTGTGCAACCACTATAAGTGATTTGGTAGTCCTAACCGATAATCCACGGGCCCAATCCTCTCAAGAATAGGGAATGGCCCCACATATCGGGGATACAACTTCCCTTTCTTCCCAAACCTCATCACTCTATTCATGGGAGACACTTTAATCAACACCTGATCCCCAACATTAAAGTTTAAGTGTCTCCAGCCTGTATCTACATAGCTCTTTTGCCTATCCTAGGTAATTCGTATCCTGGCTCGAATCATCTATAACTTCTCTAAGGTGACTTGAATGAAATCTGGCCCAGGTAAATTTTTTTCCCACACCTCTAACTAGCATGAAGGTTAATGGCAAGGCCTCCCATAAAGCGCCTCAAACGGTGCCATCCCAATCGTGAACTAGTAGTTGTTATTGTACGTAAACTCCACCAAAGGCAAATACTACTACCAGCTCACCTTAAAGTCTAATATGCACATTCGTAGCATGTCCTCCAACATCAAGTTCACTCTCTCCATCTTCCCATCAGTCTGAGGATGATATGAGATGCTCAATATCAACTCTGCGCCTAAAGTTTGCTGAAAGCTCCTACAAAAATGGGACACAAATGTCCTATCCTTATCTGACACAATGTTGAGCAGCACCCCATGAAACTTTACAACCTCTGCTAGGCAAACTATAGCATACTTCTCTGAGTTGTAATCTATTCGGACCGATAAAAAGTGAGCGACCTTTGTCAATCTGTCGATGATCACCCAAATGGAATTGTGCCCCCTCTGTAATGTAGGTAACCCAGTGATGAAATCCATGGAGATGCTCTCCTATTTCTACATTGGGATCTCCAAATGTTGTAACACACCCACAGGACACTGATGGCCTACCTTCATCATCTAACACATAACACACTTGGACATAAAATATATTGTCCCTCTCCATCCCAGCCCACTAATATTGATGTCGCACGTCATGATATGTCTTATCCCCTCTAGGATGTACCATAAAATGTGAATCGTGTGCCTCATACGTAACGTCTCATCGTAACTCCTTGTCATCTGGGATAACTAATGTGCCTTGGAATCTCAATCCACTATCTAATTCAATAGAATAATACTCGGCTCCCTCAACTAACAACTGCCTAACTCGCTCCTCGAGAATATGATCTCCTCTTGTTCCTTCACTACCCGAATGATGATCTCGAATATGATGGTGAGAACTGCCATAAATGCACGATTTAAGTTATCATACTAACGAAGTGATTTCCACTTCACCTTCCACACTGCCACTAATTCTAACATCAGATTGAGGATCAAACAATTCCTTATGATATTCGCCTTCCTCCGGTGGTACTGAATGTCGAACTGGTAATCCTTCACAAACTCTATCCATCTCATCGGCCTCATGCTTAACTCCCACTGCGTGATCAAATACTGTAGGCTCTTATAGTCTGTGTATAGCTTAAACTTCTCCCCCAAGAGATAATGTCTCCATACTCGCAATGAAAATACCACGTCTTTTAACTCCAAGTCGTGAGTGGGGTAATGTCCCTCGTGAGGCTTAAGCTTTTGTAAAGCATAAGCTATCAGCCTCTCCTTCTCTATCAAAACCCCTCCAAGTCCCCTCAAATATGAATCTCTATAGACTTTATAGTCTATCCCTGTCTGAGGTAGTGCCAGAATCGGTGTTGTAGTCAATATAGTCTTCATCTCATCAAACGCCTACTGGCATGCATCATCCCATACAAACGCTACTTCTTTCCTTATCAAATTCCTTAGGGGCCTGGCTACTTTGGAGAACCCCTTAATGAATCGATGACAGTACGTGGCTAGTTCTAAAAAGCTACATACCTCGATAGGTGTAGTGGCCTGTCCCCACTCCATCACTACGGAAACCTTCCCTGGGTCCATTGATATCCCCCTCTCAGACACAATATAGCCTAAAAACTGCACCTCTCGCAACCAAAACTCATATTTCTCGAACTTGGCATATAACTAGTGGTCCTGTAGTGTATATAAGACTACCCGTTAATATTGTGCGTGCTACTTAGCAGTCTGCGAATAAATCAAAATGTCGTCAATAAACACTATGACATACTGATCCAAATAGTCTCTGAACACCCGATTCATCAAATCTAAAAACACCGCCTATGCATTAGTTAGCCCAAAAGGCATAACCAAAACTCATATAACCCGTATCTCGTAAGAAATGTCATCTTATAGATATTCTTCTCCCGTACTCTCAACTAATGATAACCCTATATCAAGTTAATCTTAAAGAAATATGTAGCACCCCTTAGTTAGTCAAACAAATCATTAATGTGGGGCAACTGATATTTATTTAGTATGGTGACCTTGTTCACCTCCCTGTAGTCGATACAAAGACACAATGATCCGTCCTTCTTCTTAATGAATAGAGCATCCCACGATGAAGAACTCCTCCTAATGAATCCTTGTCCCAAGAACTGCTCAATTTGATCCTGAAGCTCCCTTATCTCCAGAGGAGCCATTCGATACAATGTACATGCAATGGGTCTCGGGCCAGAAATCAAATCAATCACAAAGTATATCTCCCAACTAGGTGGAAACCCTTGGATCTCCCCAAACACATCTGAAACTAACAAGATGGAATCTAGTGACACCACGACCTCCAAATAAGTCTCCTCCTCGATATAGTATAAGTGCGTGTTCAACCCACCCCCAGGGTGCAACATCGCAACAAAGTACATCTCTGGCCCCATAATGGCGAAGACGATGGACCTACCATAATAGTCAACACATGGTCTGTATGTTGCTAGCCAATCCATCCCTAAGATAACATCATACTTTTGCATATCAAGTACAAGTAAGTCGGCTACAAAAGTGAGTCACCATATCATAATACTTATACCCTGACATACCAAATGTATGGGTACCCCTCTACCCACCAGTGAGTCTATGTGTAATACGATATCTAAAAGTCTATCATCCCAGTCTCACGTGCAAAACTCATGCTAATCAATGAGTGAGATGCTCCAGTGTCAAATACAATGCGATCTACATGTCCAAAGATAGGGAACATACCCTCAACTATCTGAGTTGGCACTGGCCCTTCTGCTAGCACAGTGCGGTAAACCTATTCATACTATAGGGTTGGCGACTATCCCTGAGATAGGGAGACGGGGGATGGAGCGACTGGTACAGTATCTATTAGAGCTGGTAATGGTGGGAATTGTCCCTATGGACCCTTATGTCCCCTCTGACCTCCCTGCTCCTGAGTTACCTAATTACCCCAAAGACATCGCCTCGACGTATGGCCTCTCTCTCTACGAAATAGGTGTCTCACTATTTATCGACCCTCCCGGCCTTGACCCTGATAGCCTCTGTGCTGCTAGCCCTGCTGCCCTTGGCCCTATTGGCCTTGTCTCGACTAGCCCAAATGGCCCTGCCTATTTCGATCATTGAACCCCTGAATCTCTTATGCTGATCTACGGATGAAGCACCCCAAAACTGCTGGGTCCCGAATTCGCTACTCCCACTCGTCTTACCTTGCTAGCTCGATAAATTGGCACCATGTTAATTCTTTCCCTTGTTCTTATGGAAGGCCCTGTGATCCTGATAGTGGAGAAGTGCGGCATTCATCATCTAATTATACGTGGTGAAGGTTGGGTTCCCCAAAGCAGCCTTCGTAATGTGCCAAGTTGATCCCGCTATGAATGTGTCCATCTTCCTCTGCTCAGTATTCATGTTTTCCTATACAAAGTACGAAAAGGAATTAAATTCCTCCTCGTACTCAGCCACGATATATCCCTCCTGCCAGAGCTCTATAAATCGACTCCTTATCTCAGACTGTATAGCCATGGGAAAATACTTCCCCTCAAATCTCTCCCAGAACTCATCAATCGTCAAGCTATCCCTCTCTACAACCGAGGTGATTGACTCCCACTACTGGAGCACGACTCCAACTAGGCGAAATGAAGTTATTATGTGCTTTTGCACCTGGTATACACTCCACCATCCGTAAATTTCTCTGTATATCTTTCTTTCACCCTCTTTCCACTATAATATCTGGACTACCCAAGAACTCTGAAGGTTGTTCCTTTATGAAGGCCTCCCTAGACCTATTCCAAATTAACTCGATGCCTGGGCTGGTACGGCCACTTCTGTGGTGGTGGTGGTGGCTAGTACTGAGCGGTGGTGGAAAGTGTTGGAGGATGATCGCAATAGCAGTGGAAACTGCCTGGGTCACAATAGTGGAGATCTCTACTGGAGTAATCAAATGTGAGACTGGTGGGGCCTGCGATTACTGTTGTGGCTCTAGCTGAGCCGCCTCATCTATAGTGGGTGAGACTATACGCCTAGGTCTACCTCTCTATCCGTTTTCCATCTGAAAGCAATTACGGTACGAGTTAGTACAAATAACAAGAATAAAATTAACCCTAAGCATAGGCTCTATATATCAATGGATGCAACGCAGAACGTAATGGACGCAACACAGATCCTAAGGACACTAGAATTTTGATGCTCTGATACTAATTGTAACAACCTATATTTTCTCACGTAAAGGTTGGTTAGACACGATACCCCAAAGATGGGTCTTATATATCAATTAATACTATTCTTAGCATCAATATCATATAAAGCATATATTAATAAACCGTATTTGAGTTTAAATTAATATCGCAACGATAATAAAATCCAATCAAGAACCAAGCGTATGATAAATCCAACATAAAAGTAAATATCTCAAACCAACACGAAGTAAATAAATCTTGGGCTAATACCCATACAAATATCTTAAGTAAAATAAATAAATTGAAGTAGAGTAGCATCTAAACTAGAATCAATAAATCTGGAAAATCTGATGAGCAAGAAGGAGACTATAAAGTTGATCAGTTAACAGTCCTGCTATCATTATCTTGGAACACCTGGGGAGAAAATATTTAAATTTGGGTCAGCGCCCTAGAGTTGTAAGAATTAACTTATATAATGTAAATTGCAACAAATACATTCAATTCAAAGTAAATATCCTCCATCGTTTCTCAAATATGATTGACATCTCACCCCTCATCTACGTGTGATATTACTCGTATCCAACCTAGTTCCAAAATAATATATGACAGTTTATATTTAGTATTAAATGCATTAACTATAGTCAACTGCTAAATGTATATGTCTACATTTGTATTATCAAAGCCCAAGTATCTCAAACTCATACAACTCGTGAAGGTGACATAAACATCTATTATGCACAATATAATATGGGCTCGTATTTTACTGTCTACATTCTTAGACAATTTAATCAGTCTCATTTTATCCGGGTAATTGTATATATGTCCTTTCATGTATACGACACTCAAAGGCATCTACCAGTGGTCTTTCGCAAGTACTCTATCGGTAAGTCCGAAGGAAATCTCTATCCAATCAGACATCACAAATCACACATAAGTGGGTCAGTCCCTAAGTAGTAAACCAGTTAACATCCCATACCGAGATGTGACAAAGTATCCCAGTATCTACACCTACCTCTCATAGATGACACTTCTACGTATTACCTATAAAAATGACATACACAACATCTATTCTCACACAATATGTGCAAAACCGACGTGTTCTACGGTTCCGAACGCGCAAAACCCCAAATTGATAGGATCGTCCACAAACATTGGTATGTCTAGACAAATAAATATAAATACAAATTATTCTCACACAATATGTGCTGATAGTTTTCTCTATATTCACCTAAGGTATCCCTTGATATCCATAAATATTCACCCATTAATGATTTACCTAAGTTATTTATTAATTCTTCGTTCCTTAAAAGATTATTTAACCATCTCGTTATATATAACTTCCCAATTAATATATGAGCCACAATAGGATTTTTAATAAAATTATCATTGACCTAAGCACCGTCTCACCAACTCGTATGGTTTTCTAAAAATACCCAAGTTCCATCCCCCATCCCAACGCAACCTGTCCCAAGGGCTAAATATATTCGCTTCCTAGGACAAATCGATTTGCCAACCGAATCAATTTGCTTTCATGGCCGAATCTATTTGGACATGGGGAGAAGAACCCAGATCTGCTACATTTTTCTATTACAAAATTTCTTAATTCCTTCCCAAGATGCATTCTAATTGTTCATTCCTTTTTACAAACTTAGGAATAGGTCTCTACTACTTAGTTACTTATCTTAGAATAATTTATTTCATATTTTAACATCAAATTCTTTCCCAAAATTCCAGAATTTATATGAATAAATCAAGTACCCTTAGCCCATATTTTCTACTATGATTTCATTATATACAAATCAGATTTGGGGGCACATAACTGGGATTCAAAATCTTAAAATTCTTATATTATACATATATTAAAGCCTTTACAAGTGAATCCAATCTTCAAAATGTATCCCAATAATTCCTTAGGCATTTATCATCAAATTCGAGATTTCGATTATCCTAGATTTCTATGTTAACAACCTACATTCTGATTAGTCCTCTACATATATAAGATTCATCCCTACCATTCAATCACCAAATTACAAACCAAAAACCCAGATATCAAATGGGGTTTATTAAAATAAGCCAAGAAGCACATTCAATGTTAAATTAAGCAAGAAAGTTCTTGCTTGGATATGCGGTTGATGAATTTCCCCTTGAATCCCTTATCTCTTCTCCTTTTTGGCCTATGTTTCTTTCTCTATTGAGGTGGGGCTACAAGGGTAATGTATTTGATTAAGTGTGGGGAGTGTTAATCTTCCTTTTAATCTTATATTAACCCCAAATCATGAGTTGAGCTTATTTTCCTAATTTTGGACCTCCAAATAGGCCCTAACCTATAATTAGACTAGCCCAAAAGTTTCCCAACTAATATCCCTATACCTCGTGACCATTCCTGAAGGTTTAAAACACCTAAACGAGTCCATATAGCTTCTCGGAATGCATTCCAATTATTTTTATTCAACAATTATATTTATTATTGAGTCACACATTATAAATTCATTATCTATTACACATGCAATTATTTTCCATTGGAATTATTAGCATAAAAATTAATCACACATGATTATGACATAATAACAAATTATTTTTTCACAATTAATAAATTAAATTCACCGATTTATTTTAATTTCCACGAATTTTTTTTATTTAAAAATATAGTTTTATTTATTCTAGAAAAATACAGGGTATTACACGTTATCTTCATGTGTGTACTATGTTGACCCGATATTGACTCAAACTCGATAAGCCTAAATCCAATAACTTGTAATTTCATGTCGTGTTATGTTATTGTGTTGTGTATCATTTTGATAGGTCTAGCCAAATAATCCCAACATTTTTTTCTATAAGTCCCATAAAAAAATGTTCCAATTTGCCCCGGTAAAAAATAATGAGTACGACTTATTAAGTAAAAATTTATTGTGATGGAACACATGAGAAAATGTCTTATATAAACGAAACTAATTTGTCAAGATCTCTCCCTTTCCCCTCTACAAATAGACTAATTTTAGGCCAACTCAAGATTCCAACTCGCTTGGTGTGATACATTGACGTGTCGGTGTGACAACCCTCGATTTTCCACTCCAGATTGATGAGGCGCCGCATGAAATACCGTGGAAGTCTAAACAATTTATATAATTCTTAGCTTCAACGAAACTAGAACCATGGTAAAATAAAACCAACACAATAAAGGATTTAATAAGAAATGATGAACAGAAATACTGAACTATGAAAACTAAATCCACTATGGAAAAACCTCTGATTACAATTGTTCAACTGAATAAAAGAGTACAACTAAAACTTCCTAAAACTATAAAATTCACCTTGAAATATAAATAGAGTACAAAGGTAACCCTTCCACATAACTTCGAATATGTTGACATCTATACTGAACTATTCCTGTATAAAGGATCTGCATATATGTACAAAGGATCTGCACATATATATTTATTAACGTCTTCTTAGCCTCATAAACGTAATGCTTTGTTTGTATAAATATCTTTTAATTAAACGAATGATTATTCAACTACCATAAGAGATAGGTCGCAACCACATACCTTGGATAAAGGAATGTAACTAGCCATACATGTAAAAATATAACCCTAATACCTACCCCTGCAATGTCACTTACAAGGGATAAACAAGTAAACCACATAAAGTACCTAACATGCCATAAGTTCATTATCCAACCTAATTTCTTACATAACACACACACACACACACACACACACATATATATATATATCCTTGTTAAATGACTAAATAAATTTTTTTCATAATCTACAATCTCTCAAGACCTAAACTATGCACAATGCGTACGCATGACTACATGGTATCGCCCGCATCCGCTTAGTCTAATCCAATCCTCGACGTCGGATAGTACAATTAAAAAAGTCTTAATTATTCTTATACCTTAATTAAAACGTCACACTTTGCCTTGCTATTTACAGACTAATAACTTAACTTCACAATTGTGCCAACCACCACTCACTTGGATGACTTCCCACATACTCGGTTGAGTTTGTAAAAATCCCACGACCATCTCCACCTGTCTGACCCCACCCAACTACGCGGTTGAATCGATTTACCCTTGAAGCTGAATCGGTTTGCATAGGAATGAATCGATTTGGGTTGGGTAGGGCGCCCAGAATTGCTTATAATTAAAACACGGTCGTCTTCCCCAATCTCTATTAATGACTTCTAAGCTTTGTATACCTTAATTTCGTTAACTATGAATTTATATTAACTAAGGGAATACATCCCCAAGGGTTTATAATCATTCTAAACATAATTGGGCCTACAATAAAGTCCACCCCAAAATCGCCAACTCATAATTTTTGTCCCGCGCACCCTTTCGTAAAAAGTTCATAACTAATTCAAAAAAATAAAAACAAATACAAAACTGGCGGCCATGCGTTCGTAATAAAAATATATAAAGTTTCATGACAAGAATCGATTTGCCACTAGGTTGATTCAATTTGGTTCTGGGCGTCTATTTAAGCAAAAAAAATTATCTCGAATGTACTTTCCTATTACAATGATCACATTTATAAATTCTAGGATGGGTCATAGGAGAAATAGTTTTGGGAACATACTTTTCAAACTATTGAACATTTTTTAACTTAAACAAAAATCTTTATGATGATGTTTCTTATGATAATAAGACCAAATAATAGAACTAATAGATCTTTTGTCTTGATCATTATAAATTTTGAACATGGTGGGAGACACGTTGCTTTTATCTTTCAAATTGTGCATCTTATCATTTTTCCTAGTTTTGTGAAAGTTTAGGAAACCACGACCAAAAGTAAAGGGATAATTAGATGTAGAAGGTTTGACAGTCAAGATCTATCCTCTAGAAAAATATCGATTGTTAGAACTCATTCCAAGGATACATCTTTAACTTTCATTTAGAGTTTGGCACTAAAATCAATGTTATTTTGAAATTCCTTTTTCAGAGTGTCCTAGAATATGTTCAAATCATCTCGTTCATTTTTCAAAGTGGACAAGAAATCATCATTAAATAATAGTAACTCTGTGTCTTCTATTAATTCATCAATAGCATCTAAGAATTCATTCGATTCTAAGTCTGGAGCTTTAACTTTATGATAGAGGGAATTAGCAAGAGCATCTATATATTGAAAGAATTCATTTTGTTATTTAAAGGAAGTAAGATCATTAAACAGTTAGGCTTTATCAATTTCAAGCAATTTTATTCTATCGAGTAAGTTGTCCATTTCAAAAAGCACCCAATAAGATTCATGGTCTTCATTTTCTTTGATGGTTTTTTCCTTTTCCAAATGTTTCACTCTCATCAAAAGTTTGACATTGGTTTTAGATAAAATGTTGCTTTTAGGAAAAAAAAATTGCATTAAGAGAAGAACAAAGATCATCATCCTTACAAACACAAACACAAACACAAACACAAGATGTTGAAATATTGGTGTCTAGAATGATTCAAAATATCAAATACCATTATAAGTTCAGGTAATGTAAGACTTTTTTTAATTCCCGTAAGTTCACACATTTGGTGATTAACATAAAAGTCCATTTCCACACACACTTGATCCATCTCTAGGTGATTAAACCTAATAAAAATACATCAAGATCTAATACCGGTTGAGAGTGTGTGTGAACGGAACGAAGATGTAAGGATGATACCCAATTAAAATCACTTGTTACTAAAGGGATAAGGTCTTCCTTTAATTCAAGTATTAGGGCAACAATGTAAAGGCATAAGGTCTATGAGAAAAATTACTTACCAAGTATATTAGGCCAAATTTTATCTTAAATATTAGATGACTTAATAAAAGTATGAAAAGCTAAACAATATATCACAACACCAAGTTGTATGGACAAAACCCTACAAAGTGAAAAGAAATTCGGATAAAAAGGACTCAAATGAACTATAGTAGAGGATTAAACCTAAAAAGTAAAGACTTATAGTCATAAAATGTTATTAACGACTATAAATTCTTTCACACCATATCTCCCGTCAAGGTAAGGCATCAATAGTTTTTTATCATAACCAATGTCTTCTTCAAGCCACAAACAATAATCCTCCTTCTGAAGTGGAAGAACAACCTTGTGTTCCAAATATTAAAACAAAGTTTAGAAGACTCCAATTAGTATAATACCACTTTCTAGGTATGTGAAAAACCCAAGGGAAAAATTTAATTTGAAAATTTTCTTAACTCATGAATAATTTCTTCGAATACGTAACAATATTTTCAAGAAAATAAATTTACTTCAAACTATTTTTAGATTTCACAAGTATTTAAGCTTAAAATAACTCAAGAACGTAAATAAGAGAAAAATAAGATTAAAACATAAAAGAATACAAGATTAAACACAAAAGAAGTTTTCTTACAAAGGTTTTTCTCTCTTAAAAATAATTCTTATAGAAAAAAGTTTACATAAAAAAAATTCTTATGCCAGACTAAAACTTCTGGTAGTACTTCGCTGCAGCGAAAATATTCTGCGTTGTCTCAACGCCTCGGCGTAAGAGATCGTGATAAACTGAAGAAAAATGCATGTAAGAGTAAGCATCCAGTGAAGAGCTTTCATTGCAGTGATGCACATTTTCGCTGCAGCAATGATGGTGTGACATACACAGTAGGAGAAGGGCCATTGAGTTGGATTTTAACACAAGACCAAATTTTTAACTCAACTGGTCATTGAGGCTTTAACACAAGACTAAAGCGCATGCATAGACAAAAAAAGGTTTTATGAAAATATAGTTTGTGTGACAAAATGTGCATACGATTGTCTAAGTGCTTTTACATTTTAAGAGTTGTATGAATATTATACATCTATTTTAGGGTGTTTATTGAACAATTTGAACGAAGCTTTAGCGAAATGACCTCAAGGACAAGACTCAAAATATATTTTGGCAATGGCATGAAACAATCTAGTTATGTGAAGAACATGAGTATAAATCATATTGTTATAGTTTCTCAAAACTCGAATCTTTGGTAAGTGAGATAATATTGAGCCACTATATATTTTCTTATCAAAATTAATCTATAAGTTTTTATCTTATTGAATATGTATGTTTGTATCTCATGGTGATCGTATTTTTGTAATGGTAAGTTTTGTGAGGTTTAGTTGTTGCATTTTTTTTCAAAATCTTACTTTCAAAATATTATGCATATTTTGAAGCTAGTGATGTAATTCTCAATGCAATAATCACATGTTTGCTTCTTGCAATCATCCTATGCAACCTTTGACAATAATTATGTCAAGTTCTCATAACATGGTCATTGAGGCTTCGCTATAGCAAATAGTTCCTTTATAGGGAAGAAGTTGCTTCATGCTCATATACTTAAACCATGTTTTGGGAATTCCTCTAGGTAAAATCTACGATTGTATGTCTCCACATCAAAGGACATGATCCACTGTAAAGAATATTATAATGTAACACTTTTAGTGCAGAGAATATTATAATGGAACACTTTTAGTGCATATCTTCGGCAAAATATCTCATTGATTTTCTTAGAAATTATGCCAAATCCTCATTTTGGATGATTTATAGATTGATCATTTAGTATTTTATAAATTATCTTTATGAGGAGTGTCAACTTTTTTATCACCCCCATTAAGAGATCATTCCAACTTTTGGATTTCCTTTATATATCAATTTAATAAATTTGATTTGTTATCATCATGGGAGAAGTTTGTGAATCTTGGGCAATACTACACAAGCTTTATAGGTCTTGTTTACAGTAAGAGAAAGCAAGAGACCCAAAATTTATCTTTATATTCGTTCTCGTATGATCTTCTTTATATTTATTAACCTATTTTTTATATTAATTAATAACAAGTAGGAAGAAGACCTTTGTTGCTAACCCAACACGTCTTAGTCATTTAGTTTCTCATATACTTTAGGTTTTCCAATTCTAAGAGAGTTTGTGATAACTATGGCTCACTTTGAGATTCCTTTTATTAGACTCAATGATTACTTCATCTTTAAAGAATACCTCGATTTTAGTGGTTTCAAAGAAATAAGATTGATTGTGGTTTAAGACATCAAGGAGTCAATCACCGGCATTATAGAGCTCTCTACTTGTTTATATTAGTGAAAAATATTAGTTGTGGACGTATTATGGAAGGTAGTGTAAGATGTTAATCCACTTTATAAGTCAACAAGATTTTAGTGAGATTGATGCATTAGCCAAAAGTTGTATCGTATTGGTAGTTTTTTCCTCGTACGTCCACTGTTATTAGTTTATCATTTTTTTATGATTTAGCATAATAGTGTCCAACAATATTAAAATTTGGATTGAATTATATATATTATGATTGAAACAATTATCATAATAAAATACCAAGAAAAAAAATATTGAGATGAAAGTAAATAATCACACACACAATGACATATACATGTGGTTTAACAACTTACCTACGTCCATGGAGAGGTTACTATGTTCTTATTAGTGTCTCTTAATAATCAAAGTTGTATTTTATTACCCCGGGCCAGGGTTTAAAATTTATAGTTATAGAAAATAAGTGGTTAAGATGTGCAAGAAACTCAATTATCTTGTGATAACTCATGGTGTCCCAGAATATCTCTTTCGATATTGTTGGTAACCGATTTGAGTATATCTTCATGCATTTAAGCACATGTTAAATACATAGGACTAAATCAATATCTGAGCTGGGCCAGGTAGTCCACTGTGTATTTTGGGTTGGTCGGATGCACTTTTGGGCTTGAATTAAAAAGCCCCTACAATTGCCACTAAAATCTTTAGGTTAAAAATTTAGACCAACAAATTTGAAGTAAGTTCAAGGCCCAAGGCCTAAAACTGTTTTAAAACCGACGTGGCATATTTGTAATACAAGTGGATTTATGAGGGACGCTCGTCTGAGGATAAACACAATAGCGAATTTGTAATTATATTAAAGAGGTGGGGGTGTTTTGGTCCGAGCTGGTAAGTGGAGTGCTAGAATCCTCATTGAGATTTGTGCTCCATCATTATTCAAACCAGGTTCACCACCTTCAACCATCATTTCTCAAGCGTTTCTCGACCGCAAAACTTCTATTGCATTCTCTCTCAAGTTCTTCATATTCTCAGAGCTTTCCATTGCATCCATACACTTCTTTAAGTCTCTCTAATCTTTTTCTTTTCTTTCTTAATTTTGATTAGTCTTCCCTACTGTTAAAGGTCTTTTTCATCCATGGCCCTTCTCGATAACAAAAATGTAGCAGAATTTAGGAAATCTTATAATATTCCAAAATGGGTAGAAATCAATTGTGCCCCTATCCCCAAAGATATTTATGATATAAAGGGAGGGCTCTAGATTCATACCCTTTTGATTACACAAGGGGGTTTAACTTTCCCCCCAAACCCTCTTTTTTTTAGATTTTCCAAGTACTTTGATGTTGTTCCTGCTCAATATGCCCCAAATTTCTGGAAAATTATGGATGGCATTCATAAGATCAACGAACTGTATGGAACAAACTTAGGGATTGTTGAGCTTTGTTATTGCTATGTCTAGTCGCACACCAATGATGGTATTTTGTACTTGAAAATGAAGAAAGTTGATAGGGTTTTAGTCATAAGACTTCCTGACTCCCACAAGGATTATTGGGGGCAATGATTTATTACCAAAAATTGGCATTATCCTCCCCTACCTAAGGGCGAAAGGTACCAAGGTCCTTAAATCCTTGGTTGGGGGGAAGATCATATAGGTCATTGTCTCTCTTTTTCTATTTACTTGTTGTTATTTTACTTCTGTTTGCTTGCTTGGTACTTCTATTTCCCATCTTCTGATATATCCATTCTTCCTTTGTCTTGCCGTTCGTGATAAAAATCAAGAACTTACCTGATATGCCCCAAGTGTGACCTCGGCCCGGAGACACAAACCTCGGGCAAGATTATGGCCGACGTTGGGAACACGCGATATCGGCCCTCGGCCATAGCAAGTTCGGCCCAGGCCAACCCTACTACCATCCTCTACAAGGATCACCACAAGGATCAGCATCATTCACATATGCCTTGAAATGGAAACCTCGTCCAGACATAGGCCGAGCTCGCAGGAAGCCACCAGCAACCTCATCAAGACATCGGCCGATACTCCAAACACTCCAGCTCAACCTCGTCCATTGTCTCGGCCGGGATTAGGCTGACCTTGTCCATCGTCTCGGCTGGGATTAGGCCGAGACCTCCATGGAATACTCGGACTGAACAGGTACCTAGACTTACCAACCTCGGCCTCCCATAGGCCGAGGTCACACCCCAGGCGTGATAGCCGAGCATCGGCTGATATTTGGATAAGGGCACGTGGACACAAATCAGTTATAACAAGATTATTCCCCACACTTGGGGAGAATATTGCATCAACATTCTCTACATGTGACAGTGACAGATGGCTTTCCCCTATTGGTGAGGCAAACACACACATTCTCATTGCATGCATGGGGGGTACATTACACCCCCTAGATACTATATATAGGGGTCGCCCTCTACCTTGCAAAGGCCCAATGATTCAACCCTAGCTGAAACTCTGTCTAGATACACGATAGAGAGAGAAAGCTTGAGAGATTGTATCCATGGCCATTAGTGCCTTATTGCAGTGAGGTTATTCACACACACACAGTGGACGTAGGTCAATTTAGGTTGAACCACTTATATCCTGGTGCTCTCTCTTCTTCTCCTCGTCTCATTCTCTTACCTTTTACATAACTATGTTGCCATTGTTGTTCTTAGATCGAGCTTGAAAACACCTTATCTGGTGGTGCTGATTTCGGCATCATCAGTTTAGCGCCGTCTGTGGGAACGAGAAGCTATATCTTCCTCTTTTTCTGCTTAACCTCACCGAAGACTCTGGTGGTGAACCAGGCCTCTCCCTAGCGCGGAGCTGTTACACCATTGAAAGAGGTCCTGTGAGGTACTAAGCTCATCTGCTACTCAAGCTCTATAGTGTTAACATATGACATCAGACCTACCACTGCCTCTTCCGCCGCCCGGGGGTGGAGGGACAAGTTCCAGTCAGGCTCCCCCCCAGTTTGAAATGGCGAAGGTAGCTATAGCCTTGAGATCTTTAGCTACAGCACAAGAATCCATGCAGGAGAAATTTGCACAGCTCAGCCAAACTATGATGAGGCCACCTAGAGTCTCACCGGACATGATCACTCCGGTGGTAATTCAGCCTCATCCTGACGCCAGGGGACCACCCCAGGCACCAATGAAGGACCAGCCTACACCCCAGCGGAGAAGAGACGTTGCTGACCCTAGGCGCTTGCGCCTAGGGAGGCAGGGAAACCCTTTCCCAAAGGACAGGTATGATGATATAGAGGCAAAAGAAGCCTCTGAAGACTGCTGGGAGCCGTATGAGGTGTCAAATAACACTGTATGGCCTCTTAGGCAAAGTCAAGGTTGTGTCGGCCGAAGAGGTGAAGAGGCCCAACAAAGAGGGTCAGCCTTTGATAGGTTGGGTAGAGGGTCGGCCTTTGAGAGACTGGGCCCGATGAATGACCTAAGACAGAGACTGTCGAGATCAAGGAGCGCAGCAGGCTCTCAGAGAGGGAACAGGCAGGGTCGTCCAGACCAAGGCCGACACTGTGAAAGAAGAGGCAGGGAAGAGGAAGAGGTCAACAGTCAATGTGTCGTGGCAGGGGAACCCTCGGTCCATCCCAGGGAGGTGGCAGGGGATAACCTCGGCCAAGTCGATGTCAGAAGACCATGGAATGATTCTATCCAACGCCATAAGGAGAAGATAGGAGACCTCATTAAAAGCAGGGACCCATTACAAAGGGGTTACTCAGAGGGCTCCCCATTTGTGGCTAGGATAGTGGGGTTCCCAACCCCAGCTAAGTTCAAGCCTCCTACGGTGTCTCACAAGTATGATGGCAGCACTAACCCTGTGCATCATATTGAAATATACCAGTCGGCAGCAAACATCTACTCGATACCCGATGAGATGAAGTGTAGGGACTTCTCTGGGACCTTGACAGGGGCAGCGCACAGTTGGTTCACCTCCCTTCCGAAGAACTCAATTGAGAACTTCAAAGGCTTGGCTGAGCGATTCATCCACAACTTCTGCTTTGGGGTGAGGCCTCAAAAGAAGACTACCCACCTGATATATGTCAAGCAGGCCAAGGGTGAGAGCCTAAGAGACTACATAGCAAGATTCAACAAAGAAAAGTTAGAAGTCAAAGATTACGAAGAGAACATAGCCATGACCGCCCTTATAGGAGGCCTCCAGAAGGCGAAGCTATTGTGGAAACTGGCGGAAGACCCCCTAGGTCTATGGCGGAGCTGTTGGAAACCGTAGGGAAAGTAATGAATGTGGAAGAGGAAATGGCCGCCAAGTATGAGGATGAGAACAACGGTAGCAGTGGAAAGTCCCAAAACAAGAAAGATGGGAAGAAGAGGTCGGGTGATGACAAGTTTGCTCACTATACACCTCTGACTATAAGCTGCGAGCACATACTCAATGAGATTAAGGCTGACAGGACTCTGAGATGGCCAGAGAAACTGAAGGCCCCACCACATAAGAGGAACAAAAACTTATGGTGCGAGTTCCACCAGGATCATGGCCATGTCATGGATAGATGCTTCGCTTTAAAAGATGAGATTGAAAAGATGTTGAAGTCTGGAAAGCTGAGGAAGTATGTGGATGGTAAGGCTCCAAAGGGTGGAAGAGATGACCCTAAGAAAAGGAGAAATGACAGATGCTGTGACAATGTCCCGGCCAGAAGAGACGATGATTCAGAAGGAGATGATGAAGACGATCCGGATCTTCCGCCAAAAGATGACAACACCCCGGTGAAGAGGGTCGGTACGATCTCCTTTGGTGTTAACACCATATGTGGAGGATTTACAGGAGGCGGCTCTGAAGTAGCTGATAGGAAGGCTCGTGTAGCAGAGGCCAGGTCAGTGGCCAAGCTTAAAGTTGTGAATCTAACGTCTTCCGATACAGTGCAGAAGAGGAATAAAGTAGACATGGACACCCTCGTAGTGTTGTTCTCCAGACTCGATTTCAAGGGTATCTTATCCCCCCATAATGACCCTTTGGTCATAAAAACAAGGGTACATGGGTGCGAGGTGCATAGGATCCTCATGGACGAGGGAAGCTCGGCGGACGTGATGTTCTGGCCTTGCTTCAAGAGCCTAGGTCTTAGCAAAGCAAGGTTGGTGCCCTATCATCACCCATTGATAGGCTTCAGTGGTGAAAAGGTCCACCCCTTGGGCATGTATGAGATGGACGTACGGATGGGTGATGAGTGGCCTAAGAGGCTGACCAAAAAGATAAACTTTTTCGTCATGGACGAGAACATTTTCTCGGCCTATAACCTCATCATAGAAAGGGTGGCTCTTAAAGAGTTTGAAGCTGTGCCATCGATGGTCCATCAGATGCTAAAATTCCCGACTCCTTATGGAGTAGGGGAAGTGCAAGGTGACCAGACCACAGCGCGAGAATGTTACTTTAACTCGGTCGAAGAGAGAGAAGCCCATAAGAGGTCAACCACCACTTATAGCATTGACACTCTTGACCCAAGAGATGAAACAAAGTTGAAGAAGGGAGAGGTCGCGGAAGAGGTAGAATCCATCGTACTCAATGAGGACGAGACAGAAAAAACCATCCAGGTCGGTAAAGCCCTAGAGCCAGGAACCAAGGAAGAGCTGATAAACTTCCTCAGGAGGAGACAGAATGTCTTCGCATGGAGCCACGCAGACATGCCTGGCATCGACCTTGAGGTGATGAGTCACAAGCTCAACGTGACCAAAGATGCCAAGCCTATCAAACAGAGACGAAGAGTCTACTCCAGGGAGAAATATGATGTCATCCAAGAAGAGGCCAAAAAGTTGGAAAAGGCCGAGTTCATAAGAGAAGTTACCTATCCGGAATGGCTTTCAAATGCAGTCATCGTGCCTAAGGCCAATGGGAAGTGGAGAATGTGTGTGGATTTCACTGACCTGAACAGATCTTATCCAAAAGATAGATATCCCTTACCTCGGATAGATCAGATGGTGGACGCGACGACGGGACACGAGCTCATGAGCTTCATGGACGCGTATTTAGGCTATAACCAAATCTTCATGGATGCTGAAGACTCTGAGAAGACAGCCTTCATTACTGACAAATGGACGTACTGCTACAAAGTGATGCCCTTTGGTCTGAAAAATGCAGGGGAAACGTACCAACGTCTTGTCAATAAGATGTTCGAAGAGAAAATAGGTAAGACTATGGAGGTGTATGTAGACGATATGCTAACAAAGAGCTTGAAAGCTTGCACTCATGTGGCAGACCTTGAGAAGAGCTTCGATGTTATGGACTCATCAGAATGAAACTCAACCCATCAAAGTGTGTCTTCGGAGTAGGATCTGGGAAGTTCCTAGGATTCATCGTTAACCTGAGAGTAATTGAAGCGAACCCTGAGAAAATCAAGGCATTACTTGACATGAAGACTCCTAGGAGTATCAAGGATGTCCAAAGACTTACGGGGAGAGTGGATGCCCTTAACAGGTTTGTTTCTAGGGCAACGGATAAGTGTCTTCCATTCTTTAAAGTTCTAAGAAAGGCCTTCCAATGGGACGAAGAGTGTGAAGAAGCCTTCAACTAACTCAAATCTTACTTGGTATCCCCCTTATTGCTATCTCGACCCGTCGCAGGAGAAAAGTTGTATGTGTATCTGGCTATCTCCGAATCAACCATCAGTGCGGCCATAATACGGGAAGACGATGGGACCCAAAGGCCTGTGTATTTTAACAGTAAAGCCCTTCAAGGGTCTGAACAGAATTACCCTCGCATGAAAAATTTGGTCTATGCCCTGATACATGCTTCGAGAAAAATGAAGCCCTACTTCCAAGCTCACTCCATGGTAGTCCTCACTGACTCCCCACTAAGACAGGTCCTGCATAAACCTAAGAAATTCAGGAGGTTGATGACCTGGGCCATCGAGTTGGGGGAGTAAGATCTTGCCTACCAACCTAGGACAGCCATCAAAGGGCAGGCCCTCGCAGATTTTATTGCTGAGTTCACATGGGAAGAGGCCGAGGAAGAGAAAGGCCTGGGGGGATGGAAGAGACAAACCGCAGTATCTTCTAAAATCAGGAAGAGATGACACCAAGTGTCTTCCGGGAGGAGGAAGAGACGACACCAAGTGTCTTACGAAATTTGGAAGAGTTCGCATCCAAAAAAGTTATGAGCGGAATTGCGGAGGACGAGGAGGATCGATATCTCTTCAAACAAGGAGTCATGACAGAAGGAGCCTTTTCATCAGATACAGACGTCTGGAGCCTCTTCGTTGATGGCTCTTCCTGCGACAGTGGAAGCGGTGCGGGGTTGATACTCTTGGCTCCGGATGGTGCGAACATTGAATATGCCCTGAGGTTCAACTTCCAGGCCTCCAACAACGAGTCTGAGTATGAGGCCATGATAGCAGGTCTCTTATTAACAATAACTCTTCACAGCGACTCGAGGCTGGTTGTCAATCAAGTACTGGGGATCTATGAGGCCAAAGATGAAAGGATGGCCAAGTACTTGAAGAGGGTAAGAGGGTTATTAGGATATTTTAAAGAGGCAAAACTGAAGAGAGTGCCTCGACTAAGTAACAGTCACACAGATGCATTGGCAAGGCTGGCCTCGGTAATGAAGACAAATGTTGGAAGGACCATTCCGATCGAGGTCTTGAGAAAGGCAACCATCGAGGAAGAAGAGGTATGTAACCCGTGTCACAATTTAAACCTAGGAGACTCATGGATCGACCCCCTCATCAGGTATATTAGGGGGGAGAGCTACCTGAGTCCAAGCTAGAGAGAAGAAAATTGAGGTACAGGGCTGCCAAGTTCTCGATGATAGGAGACGTCTTGTACAGAAAGGGATTTATATTGCCTCCCCTCAGATGTGTGCATCCCACGAAAGTTCCCCGGGTCTTATAGGAGGTTCATGAGGGTTCTTGCTCTAGCCACATAGGGGGAAGACCCTTGGCCAAGAGAATCATCACACAGGGGTACTAGTGGCCAACTTTGTCCAAAGACGCCGCAACTTATGTAAAGAGGTGTGATAAATGTCAGAGATTTTCCACCATCCCTCATCAGCCCCATCAGCCTATGACGTCAATCACCTCTCCATGGCCATTTACAGTATGGGGGATTGACTTAGTAGGACACCTACCAAGAGCCGCCAACAACTATGGATTCTTGATAGTTTCCATAGACTACTTCTCAAAGTGGGTGGAGGCAGAGCCGATGATAACAATCACAGATCAGAAGACCTTCCAATTTATTTGGAGGAATATCATATGCAGATATGGCCTCCCAAACACCCTCATATCGGACAATGGGACCCAGTTTAATAATTCCTCTTTAGAAAAGTATTGCCTAAGAGTAGGGATTAAGTAATTCTTCTCATCTCCTGGACGACCTCAGGCAAATGGTCAGACCGAGGTCACAAACAGAACTATCCTGGATGGAATCAAGAAGAGGTTAGAAGATGCGAAGGGAAGATGGACTAAAGAGGTCTACGCTGTGTTATGGGACTACAGAACCACGGCAAGGACACTAATAGGAGAAACCCTGTTCATGACGGCACATGGCTCAGAGGCCGTCATACCAACGAAAGTAGGGCTCCCAACTCATCGGATTAAGACCTATGACCCTGACAATAATGGGGAAGAGAGGAGGCTAAACCTAGATCTTATCGAAGAAAGAAGAGAGGATGCAGAGGTCAGACAAGCAGCCTACCAGCAGAGGACAGCGAAATTCTACAACCAGAGGGTGAAGTCAAGACCCATTGCAGTGGGAGACCTAGTGCTAAATAAGACCCTACAGAAAGCAAATAATCTTCACCCAAACTGGCATGGCCCCTAAAAAGTGACAGAAGAGGTTGTGCCTGGCACTTACAGGCTAGAAAACCTAGAAGGAGAACTTTTCACTAACCCATGGAATGATGATCACCTAAAGAGATATTACATATGATGTTGCATAGAGTTTTATGTAAATGTACCATCTTATTATGAAGAGGTTATTAATAAAGATCATTTCCCATGACAGTTCTTGCTTCATTCTTATATCAGAGATTAATTATGAGGATAACATCCTAGGTGATGACCTCAGCCCTTCATAACACCATTAAGTGGTGACGAGGTCTGAGATCAGACACCATAATGGGATGACCTCAGACACATAACATCATTAATTTGGTGAGTAATTATGAGGATAGCATCTTAGGTGATGACCTCAGCCCTTCATAACACCACTCAGTGGTGACGAAGGTCTGAGATCAGGTACCATAATGGGACGACCTCAGACACATAACATCATTAATTTAGTGAGATTCATTATGAGGATAACCTCTTAGGTGATGACCTCAGACCCTCATAACACCCTTCAGTGGTGACGAGGTCTGAGATCAAACACCATAATGGGAGGACCTCAGACACATAACATCATTAATTTGGTGAGTAATTATGAGGATAGCATCTTAGGTGATGACCTCAGCCCTTCATAACACCATTCAGTGGTGACGAAGGTCTGAGATCAGACACCATAATGGGATGACCTCAGACACATAACATCATTAATTTGGTGAGATTCATTATGACGATAACCTCTTAGGTGATGACCTCAGCCCTTCATAACACCATTCAATGGTGACGAAGGTCTGAGATCAGACACCATAATGGGACGACCTCAGACACATAACATCATTAATTTGGTGAGATTCATTATGAGAATAACCTCTTAGGTGATGACCTCCGACCCTCATAACACCCTTCAGTGGTGACGAGGTCTGAGATCAAACACCATAATGGGAGGACCTCAGACACATAACATCATTAATTTGGTGAGTAATTATGAGGATAGCATCTTAGGTGATGACCTCAGCCCTTCATAACACCATTCAGTGGTGACGAAGGTCTGAGATCAGACACCATAATGGGACGACCTCAGACACATAGCATCATTAATTTGGTAAGATTCATTATGAGGATAACCTTTTAGGTGATGACCTCAGCCCTTCATAACACCATTCAGTGGTGATGAAGGTCTGAGATCAGACACCATAATGGGACGACCTCAGACACATAACATCATTAATTTGGTGAGATTCATTATGAGGATAACCTCTTAGATGATGACCTCAGACCCTCATAACACCCTTCAGTGGTGATGAGGTCTGAGCTCAGACACTATGAATTAGATGACCTCAGAACCTTAACATCATTAATTTGGTGAGATTAATTATGAGGATAACATCTTAGGTGATGACCTCAGACCTTCATAACACCATTCAGTGGTGACAAGTTCTGAGCTCAGAACCATTGGTTGAGTTTAAACAAGACCATTGCAAAAAGACAAGCTTAGAAAGAGGACTTCAGAGGTTGAAGCTCAGATTACAAATTTATTTTTAGCAGATACCATAACAATGGAACTAAGAATGAAAAGCATCACATGACATTCAATGAAAAGAAAGTGAAGATGGTCCTCATCAGAGATTGATATATATTCAGAAATAATAAGATGTTCAACGATTATAGACAAGCTCCATAGTACAATGAGTTATAAACAATGATCAAAAAATCCTAAGGGTTTGAAGGGGGAACGTTGACATCCTCGTCTTGATTTGTCACCTCGGCTGCATCATCACGATGGTCTGTCCCTCCAACCTCGGTGACCTCCAATGTAGCAGTCTCGGCAGGAGCGGTAGTCTCTTCCTCAACCTCCTGAAGAGCTTGGGAGATTTTAGGATCAGCAAAGCCGAGACCAACGAAATCAGAGGCCTTAAAAGTGTCGGCCTCTCTCTCCCTGACGTCATCCCATTTAATAGTGGATTTGATACCTCTTTTAAGGTATTCAAATTCGAAGCCCATGAACTCATCAGAGGACTTATAGTCAACAATTATCTTCTCAGAGGCGTCATCAAGGGCGGCCCTGACAGCTGAGTTGACTTTCTGCTGCAGAATGTCGTCCTTAGCCTTCAGTGCAGCAGCATGATCCTTGCCGAGTTGGGAGATGTCCTTCTCCAACCCCTTCACCTTCTTCTCAGAATCCTTCATCTCAGATTTGAGATGATCAATCTCTGCGTTCAGAGTGCTCTAGACTCTCTCGGCCTCTTGTCCCTTTTGGATGAGGGGCAATTTCCTCAGAGTCCAGTTGGACAAGTGGTGCATAGCTTCCAGGCCCTGCATATTTTGCGATAATAAATTAGCTGGAGAACAATCAGATGTTACACTTGGGTGAAGAACAATCAAAAAGATCAAGTCATACCTGAATGGACCTATGAATGCCGAACTCGACCAACAGGGGGGTGTCCAGTGACCTGAAGAAGCGTTTATCAGCCTCAGTCATTGTAGAGCCTAAGGCATCTAAGGCCTGAAGACTGTGGCCGAATATGCTGTCAGTTATTTTCAACTGGTCTAGACGAGCTGACAGGGCGTCAGCTGAAGAAATGGGGATGGCAGCGTCAGCAGTCTTCTTCTTCGGCCTCTGATCCTCAGGGGCATGACCTTGTGGAGCCCTCTTCTTTGCGACTGGGGGCTTAGAGGCAGAGGGAGCTGGGAGAGGATCATTAAGGCCTGCTTTTTTGGCAAGTCTCGTCAAGCTGGGTGCAGCCATCTCCCAAAGCTCGTCCAAAATGTCTTGTGGTCGCTCTGCAAAAAATTAGTAGGTCTGAATTAGATAATCAGACATGAATAAACTCAGAGGTTAAATTTAAAAAACAAAAATGCTTACCAATCTCGGCAAGGGGACTTCCACCTAGACCTGTCCCAGAGAGGAAGTGGGGAGTCATCAACTGCTCGAACCTGACGAGCAGACCATGTACCCCCTAATCTTGAAGGGCTTTCACCTTCTGAAGGTTCGATGGGCTCAGTCCAGGGTCTGCCCTCGCAGACATTGTAAATTTACCCCACCTCAGGGGCATCCTCGGCTCTAGAATTGATGAGGGGACACATGGGCCAAATTCCCATGGCCCAGAAGAAAAGAAATACCGAGGCTTCCAATTACGGTTAGAAGTCTAGGTTACTTAAAGCATTTTCTTCTCAGGCTTTCGAGCTACAAAATGGTAGTAGCTCGGACGATTTTTGGCCGAGGAGGGGACATAGCAACCTACGAAGACCTGAACTGGATGGTCTGAGTGGTGGACAGCCTTCCATAGGACTATGGCCCCTATTATGACTCTCCAGGCATTGGGGGATAGATGAGAGGGGTCCAAATTGATGTAAGAAAGGATGGATTTAATAATAGGGTGAATGGGTAGACAAAAACCCAACTTGAACATCTGCTCATATAGGCAGATTTAGCCATCTCGTCCATTATAAGCCCTCTCCTCCCTTAGAGGTCTCCTAAGATTTATTGAAGGACTGATAGCATACAGGTATCTGAAGCAAAGAAGGTCTACCTCAGTAATAGTACTCTCGATCTCGGACGCCTCAGAGACGTCGACATTGCTCTCAGCCTCGTCATCATCATCCAACTCAATGTCGGTCGGAGCAGATGTTGACGGGTTACTCGGGAACCTCTGAGCGAACTCGACACCAGAGAAGGCCGACAGAGGAATGGCGTCAAGTGGTGGTGGTATAGCCACACTTGGCTTAACAACTTCAACCTCTGAAGAAGAGGCTGAGGTGCTTGAGTGATTATGGGACGAGGCTCGGCTGGAGACCTCGGCCTGGTCAAGGGCCTGATCAGGCCGAGGTGTGAAGTCCATGGCCTCCTGAAAAGAATCCACAGACATGGGGTCAGAGGTAGAAGATTCAGACTCAGACATCGGTATGGGATCAGCAGGAACCTCTGTCTGATAGAAAAACTCTGGGGGGTCAGGATATATCACCCTCAGTGGTGGTGGAAATATGGGTCTAATGGGAAACTCTTGTGACCTACGAGCCTCTTCCTGTGCTCTTTCTATTTGTCTAATCTTTTCTAAAGTCTTCTCTCTAAGGGAGGGGAACTACTCAAGTAGCTGATATAAGGTTCTGAGCATCAGAGAACGACACTACACTTAGGATTCCTAAAGCTACAAACAAGATTGCCTAGTGAAGTAAAGCAGTAAGGGTCCGTTTGGTTGCAAGTGGGCAAAAGAGTGGGCATGGAAAAATTTGGCAAATTTTGCCTAGGCAAATTCAGATGACGCTATCAAATAACATTAGGCGAAATTAAAGTCAATCCAATTAATTTATTTAAAAACAATTTTTATATTATATTCAAAAATGTTAAAAATAGTTTTTGCAATATTTTTATATTACAGTTTTTAAAAAAAAATTGTAAAACGTTTTCTTAAAAAAAAAATTAATACAAAACAATTTTTAAATATTCACAACAGTTTTTAACTATTTAAAATATTTTTTAATTTTGTTTTTAAACTTTAAAACTGTTTTTATATTATATTCAAAACAGTTTTTTAAATTGTTAAAAACTATTCTTACAATATTTTCATATTACATTTTTTCAAAAACTTTGTAAAACATTCTCTTAACAATTTTTTATAATATCAAAAATAGTTTTTAAAATATTACAAAACAAATTTTAAACATTCACAACAGTTTTACAAAATATTTTTTTAAACTTTAAAACAGTTTTTATAATATATCCAAAACAGTTTTTAAAAATGTTAAAAACTGTTTTACAATATTTTTATATTACGGTTTTTCAAAAAATTTGTAAAACATTCTCTTAACAATTTTTTATAATATTAAAAGCAGTTTTCAAAACATTACAAAACAGTTTTTAAATATAGTTTTTTTAAATATTTAAAACAGTCTTTAAAATTATTTTTTAAAACTTTAAAACTGTTTTTATAATATATTCACAACAGTTTTTAAAAATGTTAAAAACAGTTTTTACAATATTTTGTTAATACGGTTTTTTAAAAAATTTGTAAACATTTTCTTAACAATTTTTTATAATATTAAAAACAGTTTTTGAAACATTATAAAACAATTTTTAAATATTCATAACAGTTTTTTAATTATTTAAAACAGTTTTTAAATTATTTTTTAAAACATTAAAACCGTTTAAGAAGTTGGCAAATTTGTGGGCAAATATTTCCCACTCAAATAGGTAAGCAAAATTTGCCCACAGATTGTGCATATGAGGTGTTGTACATTGGCAAATAATGCCTAGGCAAAATTATGCAACCAAACAGCCAAAATGTGGGCAAATTTTCATATTTGCCAACTTTTTGACATTTGCCTAGGCAAATTATACCAAACAAACGGACCCTAAAAGATCAAACTACCTAACTGTAGCAAGAATTGTTCGTCAGAAATAATGGTGATATCGCCGGAAAACTCAAAAACTCACCGAAAAACTCAAAAATAAGGAGACTTGCAGAAATAATGAAGGAAAAAGTGTGGCGAAGGTTACCTGAGGAGGGAATAGTAAGGAGGAGACGAGAAGCTCGCAAGAAAACCACCTTCCAAAGCCTCAGTAAGGATCTTTTAAAGAGAAAAAGATGCTGGAACGAGAGCGCTGGAAATGGGAGAAATGAAGAAGGAAGAATGGAAATAGGGTTCAAAACCCTTAAATACTCAGGCACAACTCCCAAGGCCCATCATTGCCTTGGGAGCCCCAAAGGGAGATTAACAACACACGCCCACCTAGCAAGCCTACTTCAGCATTGGACAAGTGTCAAACAAGCATTGGCTTGTAATAGACAGGCCTCGGTGGTATGATAATCCCTTAGACACCTGCCCCCACATATGACTAAGGGCTGGGAGGTGATTGATATGCCCCAAGTGTGACCTCGGCCCAGAGACACAGACCTCGGCCGAGATTATGGCCGACGTTGGGAACATGAAATATCGGCCCTCGGCCATAGCAAGGTCGGCCCAGGCCGACCCTACTACCAGCCTCTATAAGGGTCACCACAAGGATCAGCAGCATGCCTTGAAATGGCAACCTCGGCCAGACATAGACCGAGCTCGCAGGAAGCCACCAGCAACCTCATCAAGACATCGGTCGATACTCCAAACACTCCAGCTCAACCTCGTCCATTGTCTCGATCGGGATTAGGCCGACCTTGTCCATCGTCTCGGCTGGGATTAGGCCGAGACCTCCATGGAATACTCGGACTGAACATGTACCTAGACTTACCAACCTCGACCTCCCATAGGTCGAGGTCATGCCCCAGGCGCAATAGCCGAGCATCGGCTGACATTTGGATAAGAGCACGTGGACACAAATCAGTTATAACAAGATTATTCCCCACACGTGGGGAGAATATTGCATCATCATTCTCTACATGTGACAGTGACAGATGGCTTTCCCCTATTGGTGAGGCAAACACACACATGCTCATTGCATGCATAGGGGGTACATTACACCCCCTAGATACTATATATAGGGGTCACCCTCTACCTTGCAAAGGCCCAATGATTCAACCCTAGCTGAAAATATGTCTAGATACATAGTAGAGAGAGAAAGCTTGAGAGATTGTATCCATGTCCATTAGTGCCTTATTGCAGTGAGGTTATTCACACACACAGAGTGGACGTAGGCCAATTTAGGCTGAACCACTTATATCCTGGTACTCTCTCCTCTTGTCCTCGTCTCATTCTCTTACCTTTTACATAACTATGCTGCCATTATTGTTCTTAGATCGAGCTTGAAAACACCTTATCTGGTGGTGCTGATTCCGGCATCATCACTACCTTTTGTGAGATGAGAGTTACCGATCTATTCAAAGCTTGGAGAGCCTGATAAATAGTTCCTGATGATGAGCACCCTCGTG
Source organism: Sambucus nigra (assembly GCA_949130495.1). Taxonomy (NCBI): domain Eukaryota; kingdom Viridiplantae; phylum Streptophyta; class Magnoliopsida; order Dipsacales; family Adoxaceae; genus Sambucus; species Sambucus nigra. The sequence goes on from OX422207.1 coordinate 228,950,814, forward strand.
ATATAGCATATTTGATGGTGTGTAATACCCCATATTTCTGAATATTTCTATTTAATTAAATTGGAGAATTAAATGAGAAAAATCGGTTTAATTTAAATTACGCAAGAGAAGTAATTTAGTGAGTTTTATTAATAATTATGATTTATGGAGTATTAATCGAGAGATAGATACTGATTAATATTGTCTCATTCTATTTACTTAGCGCGTGTAGTAAATAGTTACTTAGCACCACTGTTCTAAAAAACCCGCCTAGGCTCCGCCTAGGCTTAAGGCTTGGGAGAAACGCCTCGCCTTACGCTTTTCACGCCTTATTCTTGGTAAAACCCTTAAGGCGCACTTTTTTCTAAAAACAACAATGATTTAGTGAAACGATGTCGCCTTTTAAAGAATTTGTTTACAAATCGGACCATTATCTCATCCAAAATAATCAAATAGTATTTTAATTCGCATATATTCAGATATATTTTTATGATATGTGCGATTTTTGTATTTTAATAGCCTTGTTATGGTTAAAAAATATTAAAATATATTAAGAAGGCCTAAACGCCTTTTCACGCCTTTTTACGCCTAGGCCCGCCTAGGCTTCTAAGGCTTAAGGCTTGGCCTCCATGCCTCAATCACGCCCCGCGTTTTTTAGAACCTTGCTTAGCACATGTAGACCATTTTGGGGTGAGAACGAGTAATATATTTTAAGGGACTCAAATGATAATTTAGAGGACACGGATGAGTCCGGAAGGGTCGAATGAGTCAAAATAGTATACCTGGGGTACTAGTTGAGTCTTGGGGTAATTTTGGACTAAATCGAGACCGTTCGTGGGCGTTTTGGTCTTTTAACATGTGGAAGTGTGGAGACCTACGAATTTGAGAGTCTTTTATAAGTCGTATGAAAGAGGGGTTAGGGTTAGAAAACCCATGTAAACACTGAGACCATTAGAGAGAATGAGAAAACCATTCTCAAGGGTTAGAAGATGCTTTTGAGGAGGTTGGGTTTGGATCTTACATCCTTGGAGCCAAAGGATGAAGGATTGAAGAAGAGAAGCATCAATCCATCATCAACACCACAAAATCAGAATCCCTCTGTCAAGGCGAGTTGTTTATTACAAAAAATATAAAGTTATAATACCCATGTGTAGGGTTTTTGAATAGTTTTGTTAAATCAATATCTTAGAAAGAAAAGAATTATATTTATGCATGTTGGGATAGAAATCGCATGTAGAATGATTTAGCGTATATATAGGAATAATATTCAGAGTTGACTTGATAATTATATCGAAATAAAATCTGGGTTTTGAATGAAAATATGGGAAGAACACCATAACTAGGGTTTTAATAAATTCTGAGTTCAATCCACTATTTCTTTAAAGGAATTGAGGTTTTGATGTATTTGAAACGTTAGAAATTGTCCTAGTATATGTGGGAACGCGTTAGGATAATTGGGTCAAAGTTTGGTGTACTACAATGAAGTTTGGAGGTCTGTTAATGGAAGAAGAAACTAACGTAGAAGATGAACTGCTGCTACCCCAGATCGATCGATCTTGAATGTCGATCGATCGAACCCAGGAGTCGAATGATCGACTTAAGGTATTTTTCTCGAATTTTCCTTGGTTAAGGTTTCTTTGATTTTTGGGAATGAATGGGAATCCTAGGATTTATATTATACTTATATGGGAGTGAGAATAAGACTGGTAGGTATATTGTTGAGGTTCGGTAAGGCCAGTGGGTGTAGGACTTGTATTATGTAACGACGAGAATAAACCAATTAAGTAGAGCATCGAGGAATTTGGAATTGAGTTACGAGGCGAGGTAAAGTCAATTCAAGAAATAGACCAGTAGGGTAAGTAATAACTACTGAAATTATATGTGAGGGGTAACTAGGGCCCTTAGAGTTGAGTGAATACTAAAATAAATGCAATAGTGAGAAATCGTAAATTGACGAATACAGCTAATATAAGATAATACGATATTACGTACAAGTATGATTGATAGGTCGGGGGTGTGCCTTCTAAATTGTATGAACTATTAGGTTGAGAGATGTATACCTAAATTAACTACGTTAGGGTCGATGAAGTATTCTAAACTAAAGTAGGGTTATGATACGTTAGGGTCGATGAAGTATTCCAAACTAACGTAGGGTTATTATATGTTAGGGTCGATGAAGTATTTCGAGCTAACATTGGGTTATCATATGTTTGGGGTCGATGAAAAATGTTGAACCAAACCTTCGAACTGGTGACGTGATGAAAGAGTCTGAGCCAGAATATGTGTATATAAATAATTAGAGTCGATGTATCATTCCGAACCAATTCTCACTTTGAGTCGATGGATCATTCCGAACCAAAAGTCCTTTGCATGTGTCAGAAGGACATAATAGTAATGACTGATATTTATTATATATTATGTGTGAAATATATACTTAATGATATTCTACTGCTGTGTATTAGTAGACTGATATATGATGTGTTTAACGATACATGTCAAACTGGTTAGTTAAGTAGTGAAACTTAATTACGAAACGTAACGTTAGATGGAGAATATCTAATTAGTAATTTAAGTAGTGAAACTTGATTACAAAAGTGGGAAGATATTAATTGTGAGAATCTTAGAAATTTAGTAGTGAAACTAAATGAGAAGTTTTGAAACACAACATAGGTGAAATGTTACTTGAGAATTAATTAACCTTCGTGAGATGTTAATGAAATGGATGTACTGTATGGGCGGTACGAGAACTTAGGATTGATAAGTTCAGATGATTACTTTAGTCCTAGTTATCTTGGGAGATATGGCTAGGTAGGATAAGAGTAGAATATTATGTGTACACAATAGATAAGGAGTGAGTAAACTTAAGAGAGTGTACGAGAACCTAACATGTGTAATCAATAACCGCATTTTATATTGTGATAAACGCTTGCTAAATATTTTCAAAATGTTTTGAGTACTAACTCTTGCTATAAAATATTTTCAAAACCTTTTAGGTCTCTAGCCACAGGGACGCCATGTATGATGATTTCATTCCAAGGACTCGAAGTTGTAGCACAATGGATGCTT